>LGRX02026180.1:0-31820 GCA_001247695.2 Cymbomonas tetramitiformis | reverse complement strand
CGCGTGTGGAGTGCACATATTCGTGGGAATGAGGGTTTTCACATATCACCTAAGCACTCCTGATGGGAATCGCAATTTGAAATTTTGGAAAAAAAATATTTTTTTGGCCCAAATTTTAACAGAAATCGATTTTTTTGCCTGTTTCGGCCTGTCGCGGGCCTGTTTTGGCGTTCCACGCCACTCGGCGCGTGCGGCGTGCACACAATCGTGGAAATGAGGGTTTTCACATATCACTTAAACACTCCTGATGGGACTCCCAATTTGAAAATTACCCAAATCGATTACAGAATCGTTGTTATGTTGGCATATTTTGCGTGGGCCCTGTTGGGCGTTATGCACAACACGCCGAGAGTAGATGCTATTCAGCATGGTGTTGTTTGGGTTCTAAGATTCTAGTGATCTATCCTGCTGTGATAGTTATACTTCTTCACAACAACCCTAGAATGCGCTGGTGCTCAGCATCGGTCAACCTATAAAACTCCTTACCGCGGTATTTGCGTCTGGTCATTGTCACTTCCACACACACGACATGATGCGAATATGTCAGACATTTCTTGGATGTGTCTATGTAGTACTCCTCGCAGCTTTCCTCATCCGCCCACTCATAAAATCGGCCTTCAACGACAAATTCCCCCGGTGTAGCATTTACGCCCTCCCCACCAGGCGAGTAGTAGTCGTCTCGCATCCCATCCGCGTTGATCACCTGCTTCACCTCGCTCAACGCCTTCACCAAATAGTAGGGGTGATTAGGATCGCCCCCCGACAGCCTTGCAAAAGTGTTTCCTCGTGCAACCTTCACACTCACGTCATCACGGGCCTCCGCGACTCTTGTTCTGGTGCGCCGGGCATCAGATTCGGTTGCCTCCGTCAAGGTGAACTGCTCCCAGCTGTCCACGTGACTCCGGTACAGGCAACCCTCCGTGTCAGGGTGTGCCTTCGCGCACTGCGCGTAACAATAATCGCAATAGCATTGTCGGTCCCGCTTCAAGCCCACCAACAACCCCACCCCTGCACGCACCGAGTGTAACGCCAAAGTCCGGTCAACCGTGTCAAACCCAGGTCCAGAGATGTCCACGTCCTTGCCGTCAACCAGAAAGAAAAATCTTTGCCCGAACTGAACACCTCTGTCGCGAGCGCTATCCTTCGGCTTTTGCAACCTTTCCATGCAGAACTCGTACAAGCTTTTGGCGTCCAGTATTTTACAATACCATTTGTCGGTTGTGGACATCACCGCCAAGCTCGCCTCATGCTTCACCGCTACTCCCATCGCGTCTTGCTCACCTCGTGCATGTGACGTCTCAAAGAAGTTGCGCTGTGTCGGGATGCCAAGCCCTCGGGGCCACTCCGCCGACTCTTCCCGCCCGCTCTCCACCACGTCGGCAAATGCGGTTGCGCATTTGTTTTGTGCCGCACTACCATCCGCCCACTCATGCATGAATTTGGGGAGAGGTATACCTCTCTTCACGAAGTACTCACTGACGATAAGTTTCCTCATATGCTGGATACCTCGGTGGGAGTGCGGCAAGGTGTCGCTAATGAGGTAGATCAGGTCCTTCACTATTATTGGGTTGGCCTCGGTGGAAGTCTGACCATCCACGGAACCAACCGCGTGCCGCCATAACACACAACACAGCAGCGTTGCTTGCTTCACTATCCAGTGCAACGACTGAATCGCCCTGGGAATGTTCAGAGCGTGGTTCTCGCTGAAGTCAAACAATATGAGGCAGTGCCCCAAAGGCAAGCCCGCCTTGCACTTGTTGATCATTGTCATGGAGTGCGTGGCCATGAAACAGTGGTAGGCATACGGCTTCAAAAACCGACACGGTTGGGCAGCAGGCACACCGACCAACTTCTCCAACCTCCAACTCCCGTCCGCCGCTTTCCGCACAAACGTGCCCGAACACACACAATTTGGGGACTCCCATGGGGCGTGGCCAAGGAGCAGAGCTTGCAGTTTTGCAAGCAGCTCACCAGCAGTGGTCGTCTTTTGGACGAACTGCACCCGGTGCTTGTTCTTCCCGTCCTCGTCCACTCCGATATGAACGTTCTCGTAGGTGTGCCAGTCCAGCGTGGCAGTGTTGGAAACCGCCGCCGGACACAACGACCAGTTTTGCAGCCCCCCGCACCGTTTGCAAGAACCCTCCAAGCAGGGCATGTCGTGGTGGTCCTCGTGCTCTCCGTTCGACCGCTGTCTTGGACACAGCAGCGATGCCGTGAAACCGGAGGTTGACCGTCCCACCTCCACTCGACCACACTTGAAGTCCGGTAAAGCAGGAAATGGTTTACGGGCAGACAGCCGTGCCCGAAGGCCTCCAACGCGAGGGCAACACGACGCGTCCGTGCACTTGCAGCCGGAGTGGCCCACCTCCTGGAAACGAGCATACGCCTCCACCACCAACCGCATATCCTCGTGGTACCTGCAGCAGCAGGAAATGGTGTCCCTTCGGGTGAGTCGTTGCACTTGCCTCGGCTTCCGAGTCTCAAAAGATCGGAGTTCGATCTTTTCGGCGGGAAACTTCTTCTTGAACTTGCGGAACACCTCCAACTGTGTCATTTCCAACCACTGCTTCGACACCTTCTCCACGCTTCCATCAATATGCCGCAGCTGGATCACGTCCCGTTTACACGTGGACACCCGACTGATCCCAGCACTCAGCCAGAAGGCTTGGATATTGTGGGTCAGCTCCGCGCTTATAGCACGGTTGGCCATGTGCAGGTTTTCCAGGACCAACCCTGCCAGAAGACCGGCATTAAGCCGTTGCGCTGTCCCAAGGGCAGCTCCCAACAGCAAGTTGCGGTGCCCAACGAGTCCATCCTTCACCACCTTCACATTTATCCCTAAGATGCTTGCAACAGCACCCTCAACACCCTCCACGTCTCTGCCAAATACCATCGCTGCGCCCGCCATGCGCGTGGCAGCGTTCTGCCTGGAACCATATCCAGCTAGAGCGGCGAACGATGCCCGCAAGCTCGACACGATCGTTCCTCCTACGCGATCCTCCTCTGACAGAAATCTTAGCCGCACAGCTTCTATCTCTTCCGCGGGTAAGGTGCGCACAAAGTTCGAGAGCGCCCCACCAATAAGATGCGGCTTGTTCATGAAAACCTCCTTGAGCTTGTCGTTCCAGTGTGCTTTACTTCCATCAGGCACCGGACAACCCACCGCTGAGGCTCCTGCGGAGGCTGCTGTGGCGCCTAAGGGACCCAGCGTCGAATTCACCCGTGCTTGAGGCGCAGAGACCTCCACCGCGTCCTTGCCCAAGTCTAAACGCTTCCTAGAGCGAGCTTCCCTCCTTCGCGCATTCTGATCAAGGCGCCTTTTCTTAACGGTACTGGTAGGTGTGGGCGCATTCCTCGCATTCCTCCCAACCCCACCTGCCTGCAGCACGCTAGGATCTCTGCTCGGTTTATTCCCAGTTAACACATTCCATTTATCGACGAACTCCGAGATCTGCCCCGCTAGTTCTGTTGCATGATCCACATTCGTTGGTGCAATAGGAAACTCCAAAGGCAAGTTCCGCGCCATGTCGCCGAGGCTCGTGAGCCATGGCAATACATCCACAAGGTAAGAAGGAGGAGGCATCCCTTTTCGAAAAACGCCACTCATAAGCGGCAAACATGTAAGGAGTCTACGGGCGAAAGCACGCCTTCAATTAACATATTTGCATGTCTGAACTTTTGCACGGACTCCCACATGCATCAGGAATATGAATAGTCCTTTCACGAAAAGTATCCGTGGCGTAAGTATCGCCCCCAGGATGGAATGACTGTTCGATCGTGGGGGCGATTCGCCATTTCTTGATTTATCACCCGGACATGTCAAATTTGACGTAGCGTGTGTATCGCACCCACGATCAACTGCTGCGTCGATCGTGCGGGCGATTCATAAATTTCGATTCAAGATTCGATCGTGTAATGATTTATCACCCGGACATGTCATATTTCACGTGGCGTGTGTATCGCACCCACGATCAACGAATTCGTCGATCCTGCGGGCGATTCATAAATTTCGATTCAAGATTCGATCGTGTAATGATTTATCACCCAGACATGTCATATTTCACGTGGCGCGTGTATCGCACCCACGATTAGGTGATGAGCTGATCGGGAGGGCGATAATGCATATCAGATAATTTAATTGAAATTCCGTCACGACACCGTAAGCATGTCAGGCCAAAAGTCCGATACCTGCGCACAGGAAGCTCGAATCGGCATGTCGGTTCGCCCACACGATCAAAAGATGGGATGATCGGGAGGGCGATAATGTATATCAGAGCCCTCCCCCGACATCTTACAACTGAACGAGACCCCTAAAAACCGTAAGCATGTCGGACCAAAAGTGCGATATCTGCTCACTGAGAGCTCGAGTGCTTGTAACGGTAACGCCAACCTGCGAACTGTACGCTATCTGCGACCATAGCACTTTCTTCGCGTGTTTTCGTTGCGCAATTGACGTTTGGATCGAGGACGAAGGCATTGACGGTTACTTTGGTATAAATTGGGAGCTAATATTCTAATAATGAAGCAGAACAGATTCACCTATGCAGCAGCGGTTGGGGCAGCCGTGCCAAACGGTTTAAGGCGCAAGTCAGATCGGAAGTCAGAGCGGAAACTGGTGGAAGGTGTCGCCGAGAGTGAAGGAGTACCCGCCTGCAATGTGGAAGGGTGCCCCCATCCCGACGACTCGTTGGATCGAACGAGGCTGGCGTTGGCGACCTGCGTCATGTGCTCCGACTCCTTCCACGTTGGGTGCGCGTCGCGCCAGCTCACACCGTCAGGGGAAAAGCGGTTTCCAGGGGAATGCGGGCGCTGCGGGATCCTGGCCCGCCTGTTCTGCCTCTTTTGCGGAATGGGTTCGGAGAACCACTTCCCAGTGCTTGTTACCTGCGCGACCTGCAAGCGCGGGTTCCACAAGAACTGCCGAAAATCCGGAGACAGCCACTCTTCAAGATGCGGGCGCCATCTCTGCGTTGGACAGCCTCCTGTCAAATGGGCGTGCACGGCCTCGCCGAACCCTGATGATGGGCAGGCTGCTGCGGATACTGGTGCTGCTGCTGCCAGCGCGGAGAAGGCTGAGGGAATGGCAGCGCAGCAGCAGGCTGCTGCAAACATGGACGAAGCTCCGGTACAGGAGGCGCCCACGTTCGCAGCCGTTGTTCGCGCAGAACCAGGAGGCGGGCTGGTGGAGAAGCATCAGTTGTCGCTAATTTCTAAGAAGGAGGCAGGCGATGCCGACGCAGCAGCACCGCCTGCAGCTGCCACCGCAGCAGCACCGCCTGCGGCTGCCACCGCAGCAGCACCGCCTGCGGCTGCCACCGCAGCAGCACCGCCTGCGGCTGCCACCGCAGCAGCACCGCCTGCAGCTGCCACCACAGATGCACCGCCTGCAGCTGCCACCGCAACAGCACCGTCCGCAGCAGCACCGTCAAGACCCGCGCTCTTCCACGCGCCTGCTGTGAAGGCCCCGGTTTCACAGGACATGCCTGCTGTGGAGGCCCCTGATCCTCAGCACAAGTCTGCTGAGGATCAGCCAGTTGCAGAGCAGGGCACGGCTGCTGCAGAGACGCCTGCTGCCGTGGACGTGCCTGCTGTGGAGGCCCCGGTTTCACAGGACATGCCTGCTGTGGAGGCCCCTGATCCTCAGCACAAGTCTGCTGAGGATCAGCCAGTTGCAGAGCAGGGCACGGCTGCTGCAGAGACGCCTGCTGCCGTGGACGTGCCTGCTGTGGAGGCCCCAGTTTCAAAGCATCAGTCCGCTGGGGAGGTGCCAGATACAGAGGAGGGCACAGATGCTGGAGAGACGCCTGCTCCTAAGGTGCCTGCTGCGGAGGGGGCAAAGAATGCGGAGGAGCAGCCTCACTTCACAAAAGGCGTGCTGCTGGACGAACACTGGAGGCATAGGCTTGCAGAGGGTGGGTATTGTGTCGGTCAATTGCAGGACACGATATCCGCTAAGGCTCTGGTTGCAGAGTTCCAGAAGGATTTGGCTCCAAACTCCGCGTTCAGAAACAACTTCAGGGCGTTCAAGAAGAAGGCCAATGGGGAGCTGGACACCCTGAAGGACCCGAAGAGGTGGATCGGGAACCTGGTGGAGGGCACGCCGTTTTACAAACGGTTTGAGCAGGTGGCTGAGGACGTCGTGGCTGCGGTGGGGGACACGTTCGGGAAGCTGGAGGTGCCGAAAGGTGACATGGCGCGAACCGCCCTGCTCACCTACCCGGCGGCGTTGGTTCAGGAGAAGCATCGGGACTATGGTGCGCTGTCCGTCATGCTTGTCCTAACGGACATGTACCCGTTTACGGTGTACCCCCAGTCGCATAAGTTGGGGGATGGGGCCACCCCGGACACCCTTCGGCCGGTGACCTGCTTCCTGCCGGCAAAGAGCGTGGTGATCTTTGACGGCAGGCTAATCCACAACGCGGTGGAGATGCACGGTGGAACTTTTCGTGCGTCGGCGCACACCTACATTACAGCGGCGGAAGACCTCTTTCCGGAAAACACCACTTTTCCGGTCACTGGATCCGCCACTGTAACAAGGTCGCCCTGGGAGTTTGTGGTTGGGCATGACCCTTGCAGAAGAAAGCTTTATGACTCGCAAGGAATTGAGCGAGCCACTACCTCGGAGCCTTCCCAGGCAATGACAGCCCTGGAGCGGGAGATCGACTTCGCGAACGCGATCAATGAGGTTGACGAGGATATGGGGAGGAGTGTGGTGCTTGGGGAGCCACAGGAGTATGATGCGTGCCTGGCGTTGCGGGAGCTTCTGAGGGATACGGTGGCTTTTGGGAGGGTTGTGTACCACGAACAGCACAAGGAGGTGGTATGGATTGGTGGCCCCATCGTGAAGCCAAGGGAAGGTGCAAAACAAGGGACGGCATGCTGGGTATATGGGCCGTGGCTTGTGGCGGATCCAGTGGGGAGTAAGATTCCGCGGAGGAGGGTGCTGTTCCGCGCTACGGCGTTGAACAGCAAGCTAAGTTTGATAACACAAGCCAGGGATTGGGAGGTAGTATACTACGACAACATCAACGAGGAAGGAGGCTTTTTTGATGAGGCATACAATTCCTTTAAGCACGGTCTGGTGGAGGAGGGGGTGATTCGGGTGATGAAAAGTTTGCAGGCATATGGGAAGGGGCATGCGGAGACGTTGACCGGCGAGTTGAAGCCGCCGGTGACTGCAGCAGCAGCAGCAGCAGCAGCAGAAGCGGAGAAGAAGGAGAAGGAGAAGAAGGAGAAGGCTGCAGCAGCGGAGAGGGAGAAGGAGAAGAAGGAGAAGGCTGCAGCAGCGGAGAGGGAGAAGGAGAAGAAGGAGAAGGCTGCAGCAGCGGAGAGGGAGAAGGCGAGGAAAGAGAAGGCTGCAGCAGCGGAGAGGGAGAAGGCGAAGAAAGAGAAGGCTGCAGCAGCGGAGAGGGAGAAGGCGAAGAAGCTCCGGGCGGAAACCCTGTCTGGGATAAAGATGGCATTGGCAATTCCTCGGGGGACTAAGCGTGGACGGGGAGGTAGCCCCGCGGGCACTGAGACCCCT
The DNA here is from genome assembly GCA_001247695.2 of Cymbomonas tetramitiformis. Lineage (NCBI taxonomy): Eukaryota > Viridiplantae > Chlorophyta > Pyramimonadophyceae > Pyramimonadales > Pyramimonadaceae > Cymbomonas > Cymbomonas tetramitiformis. The sequence continues at coordinate 24,295 of LGRX02026180.1, read as the reverse complement.
GTTTGGGGTAAAGGACCGGAGCCAGGCACCAGGGTGAAGGCGCGGAGGACAGGCGCTGAGGGGAACATCTCCGAGACTCTCCCCGCGTTCGGCTCCACTCAGAGAGTGCCTGAGGTTTGTGACCCACTGCAGTCTTTGAGACGAACGCGCTCGCAGCAGGCAGCGGCGGCAGCAGTGGAGGGTGGCTCCGACAGGAAACGCAGGAGCCCTTGTCCAGTTCATGGCCCTCGTGCTGCACAGTCGGAGCCGGACGAATTGTCGGACACGGACACGGAGCAGGCAGAAGCAAGCATACCAAGAGGGCCGTTGTCTGCGCGAGCCCCGCTGGCATTGGAGGAGCTGGATACGCAGGTGGGTACTCCTTCAGGGCCTTTCGAGCACTCCCCTGGGGGAGTGCTCGATCCCCTAAACCTCTTCAACGATTCAGTGGGCCGCAACACGCCCATTGACAGCCGGATGCATCATCATAGTGCAGACGCCGCGGAGCTGTTTAACAGGGAGCGCGCGGCGACGGGGAGCCTGACGACGGACTTGGCCAGGCCACGGTCGGAAGGTTGGGAGGGGCGAAGGGAGGTGACACCGAGCTCAGCTGAACCTCCGGTGTTGGCGTCGAAGGCCCGTCAGGCGGAGATTGCCGAGTTGGAGGCTCGGGTGAGGATCCAGGCCTTGAAGATGCAGTTGGCGCAGGGGGCAGCCGCCTTGGCCCAGGCAGGGATTGCGTCGGCTGCCTCCCCAGGGCCGGAGGTAGGTGCCACGGCAGCTGCCACGGCAGCAGCACCGCAAGCGGCGGCCACGGCAGCAGCATCTCCTGCCGCGGCCACCGCAGCAGCACCGCCAGCGCAGCAGCACCTGCCTGCCTGCTGCCACCGCAGCAGCACCGCCTGCAGCTGCCACCGCAGCAGCACCGCCTGCGGCTGCCACCGCAGCAGCACCGCCTGCAGCTGCCACCACAGATGCACCGCCTGCAGCTGCCACCGCAACAGCACCGTCCGCAGCAGCACCGTCAAGACCCGTGCTTTTCCACGCGCCCAGCTCCCCTGGTGAGACTGCTCCGCCGGAGATGCCATATGAGTGGGTGTATGGTGGGGTTTATTATAACTCGGATAGCGTACCTCCCCAACATCACGGGCGCGCCCTCGCCGCCCTCCCCCAGTACCCGCCCATGATGCTGGGGCTGGACCCGTATGCTGCGCAGACCCCGTATGCGCAGACCTATCGGGCACCCCACGGCCGTGCGGCCCATGATGCCATGCCAGGTTATGCGTTGGCGGTGCAGCAGCAGTACCCTGAGCAGCTGGTCACGATGCCTTTACGGCAGGCGATGAGGCTGAATGCAGCCTTGTCAAGGCAGCTTCCGCCTGAGTGGTCCTCACAGCCGCGGCAATCATGGGACCCGTTTTATGGACCTGGCATGCGCCGCCCCTAGATATGGTTAAATTGGAGCCTGTGCATCAGCCTAAAAAGCATGTGAAGCTGTGAATCAGCCTAGAAAAGATATATTCCGAAAAGAGATTTTCTCTCACACACTTAAAAGCATGTAAAAATAAAGCTATTTTTATTGAAATGCTATGCAGTGTGCCTATTGGCAATGAGATGTGAAGAGCAAAAGAAATGCAAATGTTTCCTGAAAAGTGTTAGGTTATGGGTCCAACACGCTTCCATTGTGCTCCAGCTAATCGTTATCCAAATAACAAATTATATTCATGTTTTGATAATGACAGGCTTGTGTTCCTCGTGATGGCAACTCGTATGCAATTACAAATTTCCAACTGAAACAGGCCTGGAGACCACGAATATGCACACTTCGCACGCATGAGTATATAATATACGTACATGTAGAACGCCAAAACAGGCCCGCAACTTGCCGAAACATGCCAAAAAATCGATTTCTGTTGAAATTTGGGCCCAAAAATATTTTTTTCCGAGAATTTCAAATTGCGATTCCCATCAGGAGTGCTTAGGTGATATGTGAAAACCCTCATTTCCACGAATATGTGCACTCCACACACGCCGAGTGGCGTAGAACGCCAAAACAGGCCCGCGACAGGCCGAAACAGGCAAAAAAATCGATTTCTGTTGAAATTTGGGCCAAAAATATTTTTTTTCCAAAATTTCAAATTGCGATTCCCATCAGGAGTGCTTAGGTGATTTGTGAAAACCCTCATTTCCACGAATATGTGCACTCCACACACGCCGAGTGGCGTAGAACGCCAAAACAGGCCCGCGACAGGCCGGAACAGGCAAAAAAATCGATTTCTGTTGAAATTTGGGCCAAAAAATTTTTTTTTTTCCAAAATTTCAAATTGCGATTCCCATCAGGAGTGCTTAGGTGATATGTGAAAACCCTCATTTCCACGAATATGTGCACTCCACACACGCCGAGTGGCGTAGAACGCCAAAACAGGCCCGCGACAGGCCGAAACAGGCAAAAAACCGCGATTTTCGACCGATTTGAGCCAAAAAAATATTTTTTTTCAAAATTTCAAATTGCGGTGACCATCAGGATTAATTACGTGATATGTGAAACCCCTCAATTCCACGAATCGCTGCACTCCTCACCCGCATAATGGAGTAGGACGCCAAATCAAGCTAAAAACAACGGTTTTTCGGCGATTTCACCCTGAAAAAATATTTTTTTGGGAAAATGAAAAAAAGTTGTATTTTTTAAATTCCTGCGATTCCACAGCGATTACATAACATCATAGAAATATTCCATTATAGTTGTGACACATACTTAAGCCATTCTCACTCGTGCGACGGCTCAGAGACAAAGTAATGAAACCCCCACGGGCCCGCGTGTGCGGGGAAACCCCATGGCGGCTTGCCACAACCGTAGGTGCGGGATGCACCACCAGACCGAGGCACGTGGGTCGCGGACTCCGACGCATGATTCGCCGAAACGGCCGGAGTCCGCGGCTTCACAATGAAGCTGCCGTCGGCTAGGTTTTCATAGTCGTCCGTGTCGTAACCCGTGAGATCAACCTGCCCGATAGCGGCGTGGTTCACGGTCTGAAGGAACCCAGCGAACTCACCGTCCGCGTCCGCTGTGGTGGTTACCCGCGCCGATTGAAGTGGCGCGGGTTTCGCATCCTCTCCCTGCGAGACAGGCATAGCAGGGGCCGGCACGGCGGATGCCGATGCCGCCGCACCACCTGCCGGAACCTGCTCCTTTGGCGTGGTCCCCGCCGCGGCGGGCCCGCACACCAGAGCCGAAGCCTGCTGCTCGATGCCGTCAGGAGGCGGGAAAGATGCGTGCGTGAAGTGCACCTGGTGATTGGCCGCGGAGTGGACCTCCGCGGCAAGATCGTCGAGCCGTCGGAGAATCGAGAATGTCGTCTCCTACGGGCTCGTCGGAAGCTGACTGCTGCTCCACCGCGAAGCCGTAGGCGTACACGTCGATGCCGCCCACCGCTCCCGCACAAAGCACCGCAGGCGGCCCGTACGCGGCGGCCGCACGAGCAAAGGACTCCGCGCCATCGTCCGCCGCCTGCTGGAAAAGGGCACACATGGCAAGCGCATGCACCCCCTCCGCGTCCTCCTCGTCGATAGGAATGCAGAATGCCGCGGCAGAGGTGGGCGGGTGTTGGCGCCCGCCCAACGGGCAGTCGCGGTAGAAGTGATAGCTCTCACCTTTGCCTGCCTTCTTGCACCTGCCGCAGAACGGCTTCGCTCGCTGGTCGTCCCGGTCGAATCCCACGGGCGGCGCCGTGTGCTGCCCCATACGGAATCCCTTCGGATGCTGCGCACGCTGCTGCTGCTGCTGTTGCTGCCGCTGCTGCACCCGCTGATGCCGCACCACCGGAGCGCCCTCCCCGTGCTGCCGCTGCACCAATTCATTGAGCTCCGTGATCTTCACGCGGAGGGCGTCGTACTCGCCGCTGGAGAGGTGCGCGGAGATGCCGTCCGCTCCAGAAGCCGCCTTCCCCGTGTCAGTCTGAGCCCAAGCCTGGTAGATCCCTACCACCATGGAGCGGAGTGAGGCCAACGGTACATGGGCCAAGTCAGCAGCCATGGGGTAGCGCACCTTAACCGCAGCGTAGAACGCCGGGTCAAGCCTGGTGTACAGGCTCAGCTTACGCGTAGCCTCCGTAGGTGTCCAGTCGGAGGCCCTGTTGTCCCGCACCAAACGTTGCTCCCGCGCCAAGATCGGCTGCGGGTCCACGTTCGCGGGGTAACGCAAGGCCGCATGCTCCTCTTGCTGCGACTCCCGCAGCGCCACCGGTACGCAGCCCTTGATGATGTCGACCAAAGCTCGCCGGCCATCTCGGTCAGACGAAGCATCCGTACCAGTGAGCCAGACATACGCGCTGCTATGCTTCTCCACCACGAGAGCCAGCACGTCGTATAAAAGGCCATTCACCCGGCTCACAACCGGGGTAAGGGGGTCGTCGAGATCAAAGGACTTCAACTCCAATCCAGCAGACTCGAACTCCGTACGTAGCTGCACCACCAGGTCGGACAGAAGGCCAGCGTCGTCCGTACCGCGGAAATGATGTTTCGTGTCACCAAGAACGTCCTCGCGGATGCTCTTCTTGGCCCAGGCACGATGCATACGTGCCTTGTAGATCTCGTCGGTCAGCCTCGCCTGCTCCTGCAAGTAACGCCTGATGGCCACGTCGGCGTCCCCGTTCGAAGCAGGGTCGGGGGTCGGAACAGCCGGTGTCCGCACCGTCGGGCTGTTCCGAACCCCGTCGATAAGCCTCAGCGAGGCATCAATGTCGCTGTCCCTCGTGAGGGACTTCTTAGCTCTTGTGGTAACTCCCATAACTTTGAAAGCCTCATGGGAGGTGGTACGCCGGGGCGCGCTCGGGTAATGTCGTGGGGAAGATGCGACGCCACAGTTACGGAAAGAGCGGTAGAGCCATGCGAGCGAGGGGCACTGGAAGACGTCGTCGAGGTCGAAGGTGCTATAGCCACCAGCCCAAAAATCGGCAGCAAGCGGGATCAGTGCAAGCATAATACCGTAAATGAACATTGCGTCGACTAGGCCCGGTCCAGGTCGAATCCCCATAGCTGCGGCTCAAGACGCTCACCGCAAACCGCTCATCTCAAATTTCCCGTGCGTACCCAAACGCGCCGTCGCGCACCACCTCTCCAAGCGGCTGTTTTAGCCAATCATGGCCAAATTAGCTGTGGAAAATAGCGTGGAATGGGTCCACGACCTACTGGAATATCCCGGTTCAAGATATCAGACAGTCAGTGAACCAATATAGATAAACTCGTATAAGAAATAAACCCTAAGCTAGATATACCCGGAACGGTCACGGAGTCGGAACGGTCTCGAGTCTAGCTACCTGTGACACTCGGTGTGTCACAGCACAGGCTTACGGATCAGTCACGGTCCAGTGTTGGCTACCTAGGAATCTGTCATAGGGGCCTGCACCGGGACTCCCGGTCAGGGCTGCCTATACAGATCTCAGCAGGCACTGTGGGGATTCAGTACTCTGTACCGCACCCGAATCGCCATCAATAGCCTGAGTAGCTCAAACGGCAGAGCGCTCGCCCGGCATACGAGAGGTCCGTGGATCGATTCCCGGCCTGGCTCACCTTTTTCGGGCTTCTGGTCTAGCGGTACAGTTTCTGTCTCCCCACGTGAGACGCGGCGGATGGGCGCGATCCACTGGGGGGTTGGGGGATACTCCCCCATCACGTTCGCTCGCCGCAAAACCTCCTAGTAAAATCATGGGGGACGAGGGGCGGGGGGTAATGATGGGGGTCGATGACGATACCGCGATCCACCCACCAACTAGCACCAAATTTCCTTAATTAAACCGACAAAATTGAGGAGTACCCCCCACCCCCTTACACCCATATATTGATGGTGTCATATGTCACTGCGGCTTAGTAAGTGCTTGGTATGATCATGGTCGTGGTCTCAGTATCGAGTATGAAGTATCAGTATGTTGTGTCACTGTAGTATGAAGTATGTACTGTACTGTAGAGTGTATGTAGGATCGTCAATCGTGACGCTTATACACTTTATAAATGCTTAGATACTCATATGTAAGATATAAAGATGATAGATTCTTCATTCTTGATTCTATATTGTTCCAAGCTTCTGACCTACGCTAGGATTAAGGATAGATATCATGCCACTCACCTGCGCTGGTCTGGATATTTCACACCAATTGGATTTTATTCAATTGGAATAATCTCTAGAGAAGCCAACCAACGCGGGACAACTAAAAGCTATAATGCAGAGTTAGGAGTTGACTACCAGTAACAGGTTTCCCCAAGTGAGCAGCTGTTTGCGAAACAAATTGCCTCAAGTCAGAAGTTCTTTTAAGCTCATACACGAAGAGGTTGATATCGCTATGGCAATGCGTCGCTCCTTGTTACGACTCTCTAGCACCGCATCTCGTGCTTGGGGTACGTCTAACGTCTCTCGGATCCGCCCCCATTGAGCCTAAACGAATACACAAAGCCACGCCTGTTTCGAGCTTGGAAAAGTCGTGCTATTATTTTCTGTATCTCACCTTCCGCACTGTCTACTGTTTTTTTATATATTTCTTTATTCCTTTCTTTGGATAATGCAAGTCCTTGTTGTCCGTTTGTGAGCAGGGTCACGCTTCTACTCCCACACTCGTCTCATCCCTTCCTCATGTGCAACCGTGGAGTCTCGACGCACTGCTGTGAAAGGTTTGTCCCGGACGTGAGCGAATATGTTACAAGCTTTCCTGTGATTCTGTATACAATGCTTCAGGATCATATTCAGTGTGCAATGATCAAAGGTTTCCTTGCGAAAACTGTGCTTTCAGATAATCACCTCTGGACGATCTTGTGCTAAAAAGGGTAGCGTATGTGTGTACCTGTATGTGCCGTATGTGTACCTGTGCTAGCTTGTGCAGACTATCTGTCGTTGACGTCCCGACAGCATCTTGAGAAGACTGGTGGTAATTGGTGGCTGTTTCCCCTTCGTATTCTCTCAAGCTTGTGCTATGTACGACTTTCATCTGCCAGGAATCGCTGTCGCTGGAGGATTCGCTTTTGCCGGACTTGGCATCTCCTCTTTTGCAAGTGCTGAAGAAGCAACAGCCGATATCGCCAAGATTCGTAGTGAGATTGAGGAGCTTGTAGACGAGGGGCACGGGCCAATCTTTGTCAGGTGCGTGTGAGAAGTCCTGGCGTGTACCTCAGATAACACCCATCGCTTTGTTTTCCCTGGGCTCTGACCACCTGCGTCCTCGTATTGAGGAGCTTGTGATTCTAACATGGTGATCGCGTTGGCGTGAGCCCTGACAGGCTGGCTTGGCACGCGGCGGGCACTTTCGACAAGGCTTCTGGTACAGGTGAAGCACATTCAAGTTAGGAAGCGCACTTCTCTCGGACATTCAGAAAAAGCACAGAGACATATACATGCTTATTTGACTCATTCTTTCTATAAAGGGTTGCACCTGTATTGCTACAACCTTTGTCCTCGCAAATGCCTGTGTTCAAGTGCAGAGAGAACACTTATTATAAGATCTTCACGCATCGCTCATAGTTTTAGACGTACGAGAGTCGAGTAGCTGACTCATGTGTCACAGGTGGAAGCTCCGGTGCGAAGATGCGTTTCTCTCCCGAAGCTGTACGCTTTCATATCTCCCTCTTTCTTTATTTTGTGTCTCTCACGTGTGCAGGTTTCCGTTGATACATTCACGTTTGTGAAAGGCCTACTTGTTTTCACAGGTTCTCGCCGTGTGTTGACTGCCCACACACCACCGCGAGTTCTGGTCGGTCTCAGATCTCACGTTACTTCTCTTGGTGGAACAGGATCACGGAGCAAACGCTGGCCTCCAGGTGGCGCGAGATCTTTTGGTGCGTCCCGAACCTTATCCACTATGCTCAACCTGCTCCTCCTTGTTCGTGCTGCCTCAGATGCGTTGATATGGGAAACCTTCGCGGTTAGCTTGCGAAGCGCAGTGACCTAGTTTGTTGCGACATATCCCGGCACTTAGGATGTTACCATCATTTCAGAGATATGTGAGTCAAACGGATGCCCTTTTCTTGTCAACACCTTATATGACTTATGCTTCAGGAACCTATCAAAGCTCGCAACCCCGAGATCAGCTACGCCGACCTCTGGACGCTTGCATCCTGCGTAGCAAGTGAGCTCGCTTCCGGGATCCCTGTGAAAGACTCCCTCTCGACTCTCTGGTAGCTCTTCGTCTCGCTTGTGCTTCGCTGTGTTGTAAGTGAAGTTCGAGAGCAGGATAGAACGAGAGACGTGCGCCTGCAACCATACCTCCCCTCTGTTGGGTTTTTGTGTTTGCAGTCGAAACTATGGGAGGACCTGAGTTGGCCTGGAAGGCCGGCCGCACCGACGACGCCGATGGTAAGCTCCAGTTCATATCCTCGATGAACAAGCGCCTCCCTTCAGAGTTTGGAACCTGTCGCAAAGCTGCTCCTGTCAGGTTAGCCTTTTAGTGTGGCGTGTGGTGGCTGATGAGATTGTTGCGCGTGCCTGGGTACAGGTGCCAACTGTACTCCTGACGGTCGTCTGCCTGGAGCGGACATGGGTGAGTGCGCCAACGCTGCTTTTCCTCGATGAGCCTCCTGGCGGCTTCAGTCTCAAATGTAATGCTCACTCGCGTGTGCAGGACAAGCGGGGAAGACCGTGTCGCATATTAGGGACGTCTTCTACCGCATGGTGAGTGCAGGCACAAGGCCACCCCCCGGTCCCTTCTCCCATTTGTCATGTCTGTTTTTGTGCGAGTTAAGATAGAAGCTGCTGCTCACATGCATTCTCACAAAAGCGTGTGCACCTCGCTGGTTTCTCAACAAGAAAGCGCACGGTGGGTGGCAGGGATTCAACGACCAAGAGATTGTGGCTCTTTTGGGAGCGCACGCTTTGGGGCGTTGTCACACTGACCGCTCAGGATACTGGGGACCATGGACTCGCGCCGAGACCTCTTTCTCCAACGAGTACTACCGGTGTGTCCCATCCCCCATCCTCTTGTGCCTCTCGCTATGACTAGGCTACACAAGTCAGATGCAAAGAGAACTGACCGTGCTCCTCGCCTCGCAGTGAATTGATCGAGAACACCTGGACCTTGAAGAAGTGGGATGGCCCTGAGCAGTTCGAGGTACAAGTCCGCCGATCGACTTGCCTGTGCGGTTTCGTGCGAGCTTCCTGCGGGAATGTGTTCTTGCTTTGCGTGCTCGCGTGAAGCGCTTGAGTTATCCGAATATCTGTGCACAGAAGAAACTATGGATACCGGCTTTTGCAGCAGGCTCTGATATTTCTGTTTGTTATGTCGCCAGGACCCAACCGGTGACCTGATGATGTTGCCCTCTGACATGGCCTTGCTGTGGGACAAGGAGTTCCGCAAGCATGTGGAGATCTATGCCAAGGACTCCGATGCGTTCTACGCCGACTTCTCTAAGGTTGACCTCGCTGCCGCCTAAGGTTTCAAATTTTGACGAGATGGCTCAGTGCCTTAGTATGGCCCAATAACGGTCTCTCGGAGCATGACAGCTTTGTTGACTCTGGGTGCTGAAAAGGCATGCGCGTCTGTACGATAGCGAGGGAGAGAGGAACAAGGGAACCGCATACACCGAGGACAGCACCACGGAATCCTGCTTCCTGCAATACAGTTTTACCATTTTGTAGGAAATCTGATGCCTTTGATATTCACTCATTCGGGTTGAACTTGTCATGCAGGCGTACATGAAGCTCATGGAGCTCGGCGTCAAATTCCCCTCCAAGGGATGGTTCGGCATCTTCGGCTAGGCAGGTGTAAATGTACTTTGGAGGACTTTATCTCGCTGCAGTAGATAGCACAGCACAATAAACTGAACTTCCACCTGCAATTCAGAGAGGGCTCTGACAAAATAGCGGTTTTGACTTTCTCACCATAGAAATTGTATGTGTAATTCTGTCGTTTTTTATGCTTTTGCATTGGCAGCAGCCAAGCGTGGCATGATTAGGATCTCAAAACTTCTTTTGTATTTCCTGAATTGGTTTACCGAATCTTGATGGGAACAAGTGTTATTTGATTGGACCACCAGGGGAAATATCAGCAATGAACATATGAACTGCCCCCTGCGTGCCCAATGGATCAGGGTTGATTTCAAAGTTTTGCAGAAGGATTGATACTCCAATTTTAATTGATTTTCTGCAGAACATGCCCCGTGAATAACTTTATTTTTCGTGAATTTGAATGTAAAGGTGTTTCAGTCGCCATCTTGCCGAGTCGAGGCTTCGGATTGCCAGTTACAAACTGCGAGAATTTAGCCGGTCATGTTCGCTTCACGTCTCTATCAGCCGCCTTCCAAGCATTTGCACTGGCATTTCGTATTTACTCTTCTTTCCAATGTGGCGGTGCAGCATAGAGCGAGTCGAAAAGGCTCGCAAGTTGAGGATCCGTTCACACCTGAGCGACAACATTGCGATCATGCTCGTCGATGGTTATGTCAACATGCGGTTGCTGGAAAAGGATTGCAATCCCGCCGTTGTTTCCGTAATTGAATATCCCATCGTAGATGATGATGAAAACGAGATGCCGGCTACAATTCATCCGGATGGTGATCCAGAGGAATTAGCGGATGGGATTCAAGAGGATGCGGATGCCCTCCTGAGGAATACCGTGTCTTGATTATTGACATTATTTCCCAAAATCATCAAAAATAAACACATTAGAAACTCATCATTCTTGAGGAGCCAGAAATAAAAACAAATTGCTTGTTGTTTTATTGATTATTGATTATTGATTATTGGAAGCGGTTTGAGCAGAAATTGTTTATCTATTTTTGTGTGTTTATGTTTATTGGTAAGCAAATCGATCGGCATAATTATTTATTTGATGTTTTAAGACGGTTCATTTGCCGTATCGCAACACGTTGTTGCTACATCTATTATGTTGCTACGTTATCTACATTATATTGCTACATTTTCTACATGTTGCTATTAATGTGCCACGCGTCTCTAACGTTTTCGGGAGGCAAAATGAGCTGGTTTGAAACCGCACGGAATATTATACTTTTTGTTGATTAGATGGCTGTTCTTGACGACTTCCGTGCCATATCGAATTAATTTCCGCCTACTTATTGTTCGGCGTTTATGTTACTGACCTACAGGAAATTATCAATTAATCAAAATTTCCTCTTTCTTTTTTAAAACATTGGTCGCGACTGGACTAACTTGTTGTTTATCCGTGTTTTTTGAAACGTCGTTTTACGATATTATAATTATGCATATGTATAATCAATGAACAAGACACAGTACTCGAGCTAAGCTGCATGCTTCTTACATTGGCATCCCTGGCCTGAATTTGGAGCCTGAGGATGACTAGTGGCTCTAATATGATGATGAAAATGGTGCAGAAGCAGTGTCCAGTACGGTATACTGAATCGCATTATCACTATCATTAATTTGTCGTGGATGCACGTGCTATGCCATGCTAGTTGCTATCGACCTACGGTTGCTATTGTCCATTTGTACCATGCTATGATGACTGGTTTCCCACCGTTTCCTCGACGGCTTCCACAATAATTATGCGATGAGCTCCCGAGGATTGATAGCAGGGGGGGCAGCAGGGATTCTGTGACTCCTAGGGGTGGGGTGCTGACCCCCCGCCAAAAATCCAAGTCCTAGGGGCGGGGGCGCTCACCCCCAAGGGTAGAATGCAAGTCCTAGGGGGGGGGTCTGAGCACAGCCCCTTGCCTCAGAATAACTCCAGTGTTCAACGAAAAAGTCGGGAACGATGTTCAAAAATTCGCGCCTGCGGCGCATAATAATATAACATGTGAGGCGATAGCGCGGGGCACTCCCACCCCCACCATCCTTGCGTGACTAGTCCGCGCCCGTGATGGTGGCATCGTGGGACACTCCCGCCCGCCCCACGCGCGCGATGGTGGTATCGTGGGACACTCCCGCCCGGCCCACGCGCGCGATGGTGGTCTCGTGGGGCACTCCTGCCCGCCCCGCGAGCGTGATGGGGGTATCGTAGGGCACTCCCGTCCCCCGCGAGCGTGATGGTGGTATCACATGGCACGTATCGTGGGGCACTCCCACCCGACCCGCGCGCGTTATGGTGGTATCGTGGGGCACTCCCGCTCGCCCCGCGCGCGTTATGGTGGTACCGTGGGGCACTCCCGCCCGCCCCGCAGTGTGCGCGAGTGCAAGTTCTAGGGGGGGGGTGCTGACCCCCCAACGGCAAAAAGCAACTCCTAGGGGGGGGGTGCTAACCCCCCAAAGGCAAAATGCAAGTTCTAGGGGGGGGGTATTTCTAGAACCCTGCTGCCCCCCTCCCCCGCTATCAATCCTCGGAAGCTCGATCAAACCTGTCGTATCCGAAAGTATGCCCTCAGTCATCATCTGATCGGCGCGTGCTTTCCAGCATGATCATGTTATCTGCCACACTATCCCCGGCATACTGGCGTACGGTAATCGCGCTGTTGTCATCAGGCTTAGTGTTGTCAAGTCATGTGCCATCCTCCTCTCCGACGCACAAACTCGCGAGTGTGGTGCGTTATACTAATTCGCCCTAGCACGCAAATCGTGCAGCATCTCCTACTATTGGCTGTTCTATGGATTTCGGACAACTTGAAATATGAGATATGTCCAGTCTTAGATGCAAGCGGCGGTAGAATAAGAGGTATACACTTGCATGCTTCGAACCGATGGCGATCGTGTTTAACCTCGATATAATTAATTGCTTTTAGGTGTTCTGTCATGTATCATTTTCATATTTGTATATATAGTGTACGACTTCCGCTAGGTTTTGTTTTATAGAAACCATAACTCGGTGGTTTACGCTCAAATATGAAGCAACTAGTCCTTACAGTCACTGCGGGCACAGAATCGGTAGTTCTTATGTTTGTCCGAATCTCGCTTGATCCGTGTGTTCACCGTCGGCGGCAGATCTCCACTGCCAGTTTCGCGTTTTCTAGCCGTTTATGTTCAGTCAGCCTTCATCAGCCTGCGATGTGAATGGATGAATTTCCAAAATAATGTCTTCGAAGATGAAGGGTGGCAATGCAAGATTCATCAGAGAACGTGATTATTGGCCAATGCGCTGGAAGTGCCTAGCGCTTTCTCTAATTTCGAATCAATCAAGACGTAGGCAATCGCGGAGAACATCCACTTTCGGGAAAGGCATATATGGCATTCAGGACCTATGGTCGGGTTTCGGAATGTCCCACCTAGGTACCCCTCTTTCCTACCCCCAAAACGGTCGTTGCGAAAATAATCGGAACCGGATTCGGAGGTTCTTCGTTACCGAAAGAAAATCGGATTCGTGTTCTCCTTCTAAAATTGCACTTCTTATCATATTCATCTATACCGCTTCCAAGTTACATATCTCACACGCTGCCAAAAACTCGGACACGTACAACACGTTCATCGACAACACATCTGCACGATCAGAAGCTGGCGAAACCGGTTTCGATAAGTTATTTCCAAACCAAATTTTCGTTACGTTAGTAGGATCTTCCATCACCCAAGCAACCTTGCTCAGGTTCGGAGTAGCATCGAATTGCACGACCAATCTTTAGAGAACTGAGCAATATTTGTCGGTGCGACAACGACCTTGATTCACGCAATTCCCGAATGGTGCTATGGGTTCGGTCGTATATGATGAAGCCGGTGATCTGATCGATTGCGGCTGCGCACCATCTCAAGGCTATGGGAGTGATAATGCAGTGAGGAGTTCGACTGTGGTGAATATACCACTTAAATGTTCCAAATTTGACCCACTATCCTGGGACAAATGATGAGGTAGAAAGAAACATGGAACTGGAGATGCTCAAGATGGCATGTGGCACGCGTGGGTGGTACGTTTATGCATAATTTGACGAATTTTCGAAAAAATGACATTTAGAAGTGTTAGAAGGTTGGAGAAGTTTGGAGAAGGTTTGGACAAACTCAAAAATGTAAAATTTTGACATTTCGGGTTTTGGAGTAGCCGTGCGGGGCCATTTCGTTTACTGCAAATACCAGGGAATCAAGTTGTGCACATGGAATGCTTGCGCGACACATTAATAAGTTTATAAAAGGCCATTACAAGGTTTGGGAAGGTGCAACATGATAGTAGAAGGCAGTAAAAAGTTGCATGTCCAATATTTTAGGGTTTTAGGGTTGCTGGCGGGGTGGTGTGGGTGAAATATTAGTTGTGAGAGGGGGTTCGGCGTATGCGGGGTCCGCTATAAAGTGCACAATTTCGGGAAATGATGATATTACACGGTTTGATATTTTTGGAGAAGTTTGGAGAAGGTTTGGACAAACTCAAAAATATGAAATTTTGACGTTTAGGGTTTTGGAGTAGTCGTGCGGGGCCATTTTGGTCACTGCAAACAGCAGGAAATCGAATGTTGCACTTGGCATGCATGCGCGGCATATGAATGTGTCGCTACAAGGCCAATAACAAGCGGGAAATTATATTATATGATTTAATATTTTTGGAGAACATCGGAGAAGGTTCGTAGAAACAAAATAATGCAATATTTTGATATTTTGGGTTTTGCAGGAGCCGCGCGGGACCAATTTGTTCACTGCAAATATCAGGATGGTTGCCGTGTCATGCACACGGCCGATGTTTTGAAAATAAAGAGCAATTCAATATGCAAGTGCATTTCCATGCTTAAATTCCAATGTTCATACACAATCTAATGTATGAATACTTGCAAGTGACATGATTACCGTAGTGTCAGATTATTAGAGTTATGCAAAAATTGCAGCTTACTGTAGCACGAAGCACCAAGATGCGGCTCTCGGGACAGCTCAATAGCACTTTTAGTTAGGCAAACGATTTCTAAGCTAGCGCCTGTCGAACAGCTCTTCCAAGGAAACACGTGAGCGTGAAGCCCCACGAGCAAGGTCCTGCAATTGATCCGCGGTCAGGGTGAAAAGCTGCTGTGCTGGTTGGGCGAGCTGCTGTGGTTGGGCGAGCTGCTGCGGTTGCGCGAGGAGTTGCGGTGGTTGCGCGAATAGCTGGGGTTGCGCGAATAGCTGGGGTTGCGCGAGCAATTGTGGTTGCAGCTGGTAGGATTGCTGAAGCTGCGAGAGCTGCTGCTGGAGTTGGATTGCTGATTGCTGGAGTTGTTGCAGCTGTTGAAGCTGCTGAGGCTGCTGCACCGGTTGAAGCTGCTGGGGCTGCAGCACCGGTTGAAGCTGCTGGAGATGCTGCATCGGTTGAAGCTGCTGGGGTAGCTGCACCTGTTGAAGCTGAGACTGGGGCTGCGGGAGTTGCTGCAGCTGCAGGGGCTGCTGCGGCTGTTGAAGCTGCTGGGGCGGCAGCACCTGTTGAAGCTGAGACCGGAGCTGCGGGAGTTGCTGCAGCTGCAAGGGCTGCTGCGGCTGTTGAAGCTGCTGAGGCGGCAGCACCTGTTGAAGCTGAGACAGGGGCTGCGGGAGTTGCTGCAGCTGCAAGGGCTCCTGCGGCTGTTGAAGCTGCTGAGGCGGCAGCACCTGCTGAAGCTGCTGAGGCGGCAGCACCTGCTGAAACTGCTGGGGCTGCAGCACCTGATGAACCTGAGACTGTGACTGTGGGAGTTGCTGCAGTTGCTGGGCCAGGAGGGGTTCCTCCTCAGAGCATATATCTTCCAAAAGATTTTGCGGCCCGCAGTTGCAAATCTTTCAGGCCCGGT
This sequence comes from Cymbomonas tetramitiformis, assembly GCA_001247695.2. NCBI lineage: Eukaryota > Viridiplantae > Chlorophyta > Pyramimonadophyceae > Pyramimonadales > Pyramimonadaceae > Cymbomonas > Cymbomonas tetramitiformis. Next base: position 8,728 of record LGRX02026180.1, on the reverse strand, counting down.
TTCGGCCAGCCCGGCCCGTCCCGAAAATTGCCCGCCGCAGGCGAATTTTTCCAATTTTAAGTATGGGAATATCATGAAAATCAAAAATTTCACGTAAATTTTTGAGATTTTCACTGTTCGTCTACGGCCCGCAGCCGGATCCAATCCCGGCCCGCTTTCGGCCCGGCGTGACACGCTACGGTCCCGGGCCGGCCCGCCACGGTAAGATATATGCCTGCTCCTCCCGCCGCTCCGCGGGACGCCCCCGACGAACTCGCTTCCAGACCTGAGATCTCACCCTCCGTCCCTTGCTCCGCCGTGGGCGTCGCCGACGCCACAGGTGCCGGACGCGGTTCCTCGGAGGCCGGCACTTGCGGCAGGAGCGTCTCCAAACTAGCGCGCTCCAGCTCTAAGCGCCGGTCCAGTGCGCGCTGCTGTCTCTGCTCCAACGCTTCCAAACTCCGACCAAACTCCTCTCCCTGCTTCCTCAACAGCTCCTCCAACTGTTCACTCGTCACGCCCACCTGCACAGGTCCACTTCTTCCTTCCTCTACATCCACCTGCGCCGCCTGTGGTAGTGACAGCACCCCACTGCCGACACTTGACCTCCGGCCTCGAGAACGACCACCTCCAGCTTTCCCCGTGCCTTTCCCCGTGCCCGCATCAAGTGCCCTACCCGACACGTCGCTCGGTGCTTGGCTCCCCCTTCGGTGTGGAACGGCCAGGTGCGCAGGCGCGGCAACCCGCTTCTGCAAGGTGTAGCCGTCCGCCAAATCCGACCTCATGCGCTTCCTTCCTGAGGCCCCTTTAGACGCAATTGTCTCAGGCGGTGCATCCGCTGTGACCGTATCCCCCTCGGAACCCGCGCCCCCATGGCTAGGGGCAACCGATGCCGCGTCCTTGTCCACGAAGAGGTAGTCGTCACGGGTAACGCTCGCTCCTAACTCCAGCCGGTCCGCAGTATTCACCTGCCTCAACGGGGCCGTCACCGACACGCCCCCCTGCAAGCCCTTCGCTTTTTCCACCGCAATCTATTGTGGCACAAACTTCCTGAGGACCCGGAACACTTTGTCGATCTTCTCATTGTCACGGAAGTAAGCCTCCCCTCGGGCTTTGTCCGTTACGCCCACGTTCAGCTTGTTCATGCGGAAGGTGTGAAACATCTCCGGGGCGGCGTTCGGCCCATCGATTGGCCCCCCGCAATGGACAAACCACCCTTTATTCTTTATGTGCAGGATTGAGCCTACCACATACCCCCCGAGTGACCCTGGTGAAACACCACTCCGCCGTACGAGAATTTCCCGTTCGATTTCTCGGCGTATCCCTCCTTCCCACCAAAGCCGTCGCCATACACATACCGCGGCCTAAAGTTAACCCTTAAGCCGGTATCTGGGTCAGATCTGACCCAGAAGCGATGGCAAAGTATATGCTGCTTGGGCAATTGCGGTTGCACACCTTGCATGATTTGTGCACTGGGTATTTGCACGTACACCGTTGTGTGCATATGTAAGCGTAGCGTACTTGTGCGGGGCACGTATGCATAATATATATCGCACGTACCCGCATATTTGTCGCGAATCAGTTGCACATTTGTACTTTTTTGCGTAATTTTATCTTGCAAAACATACAAAACGCGCCTAAACTGCAACGTTATACTTACCTACGGCTCATCTACAAGCACGCGTTGCATCATGGGCCATGTCCCGATCATCGTGTAAGTGATTGGTGGCTATCATCATGGAATATGACCCATATTATCGCAAAAATCACCACACGTGTCCCTTAAGTATGGAAAACATTCCTTAAGTATGGAAAACATTGTGAAATATATGTATTTTTAGTGTTTTTTTTTGGCATAAATCCACAGAAAGGCAGATGAACGCACATCCGTGCAAGTGAATCATCCTTGGAACGTATCATCAAGGTCGATGATTTAATTCCAAAATTGTGCAAAAATATGTCGAGCAGAAGTCGTCAACAATGACGATGAAATTAAATCGTGCCTGTAAAATCGAAAACATTCTAACCATGTGCGCATATAAGAGTGGATATATTCGACATATATCGACATGTAGTGTCGCAAATAGTTGGTAATGTAGGTATGCAATAATTGGTAAAGCAAACGGGCATTTAGTGACTAAGCATACATCGCAAAAATCCATTATCACAACACATATAGAAAACCCTCGAATTCTAACCACCGGCTTAAGGGTTAATGTACTTGTTGTACGAGTGAAGACGTTGCGGCAGATCCAGGTCCTTCCACAGAGGCTTCCGCTGATGGCCACCTACGGGCATTGCCTGTGCGGGAGTGTTCGTGGGTTGCTCCACCGATCCCAACGGCGCGTCCGGTACCACCCCCGCGGTCTCGGGTGCGGGCACCTCCGTGCTCGTGGGGGCGGGAGCATCCGCGGGTTGAGCCGCCGCTCCCGACGGCTCCTCTACACCCCCCGCGGGTTGCTCCGCCGATCCCGACGGCGCGTCCGGTACCACCCCCGCGGTCTAGGGTGCGGGCACCTCCGTGCTCGTGGGGGCGGGAGCATCCGCGGGTTGAGCCGCCGCTCCCGACGGCTCCTCTACACCCCCCGCGGGTTCCTCCGCCGATCCCGACGGCGCGTCCGGTACCACCCCCGCGGTCTTGGGTGCGGGCACCTCCGTGCTCGTGGGGGCGGGAGCATCCGCGGGTTGAGCCGCCGCTCCCGACGGCTCCTTGTAACAAACGCCGGCTTCTCATGGTACCGCGCCGGGTTTGTCCAGCTGGTGACACGCGTGACAGAGGTGACAGCGTGACAGGCTTTGCTAGGATGACCGTCTGAGAGATGCAGACCTGCCAGAGAAGATATGGTCATTATCGGGTGACCAGGGAATGATAAGATGAAGATGGCAGTGACTCCTTTGCCACTGACGTGTCAGTCAGAATGTGGTAAACGGTAACATTGTTAGAGCTGGCATGGAATAATGACTTTCCATTGGCCAGATGAAGATTTGAGGGCTAGAACCCGTTACAGTTTTGGGAAATGTGACAGAGCATTGAGATATAAGTAAGCTCTGACCGTAGGTCAGGCTAGTGGACTCATTATTGTTTTGCTTCGCAAGTACTAGGTGGCTGTTCGCGTGCCGGTGCTAGAGTGCTAAGACAGTTCTGCTCACAGCTTTTGTACACAATAATTCGTATTTTGTGGTTATTATATCAATTTTGATGGATATGTTTTACTGCTGTTTTCATACTTTTTCAAAACAATAATGTCCTGCGCGGAGCGGCTTTTTATTTCAGTGTTAATCCGGAAGTGACGGCCCTTTGGCGAGAAGTCAGCAGCAGTTGAAAGAGCGGATTCGGAAGTCAGGCGACTCCAGGGGCACCCACGGTGCACTGGCGGACCCTTCTTCTTCCCTGAACTTGGTGGTACTTGCACTGAAAGAGGTCGCCAGCGACGGCGGCAACGGATCAGCTCTGAATTCACTGGTTGATGAGCGGCCTTCTTCTATCCGGTGATATGCTCAGCACCTTGTTCTGCAGTGAATCCAGGGGCACCCCTGGTGCACTGGCCTAACTGCTAACAGGTGTTCTTCAGTTTAGAGCTAATCAGCACGGCATGAGCTTGGGCGGCGGCGGCGACAGAGTGGATCAGCAGTGAATGTCCACCTTGATGAGCTACTTCTCAGTGGTTTCTCCAGCTGGCCACCTTGTCTGAAGTGAATCCAGGGGCACCCCTGGTGCACTGGCCTAACTGAAAGGCAAGTGTGCGTGACCTGGAAGCTAATCAGCGGCGGCATCAGCCTGGACTTACTAGTTAAAAGCGGATCAGCAGTGAGTTGCTGCTCTATGTCTGGAACTTCATCTTACGGTTTCTTGGGCAGCTCCACCCTGTCTGACGGTTAATCCAGGGACACCCCTGGTGTACTGGCCTAAACCTGAAGTAGGAAAGAGCTTGCCAGAGGACTAGCAGCGACATTAGCTCTGAAGGCGACAAGTGAGTGGTCGTTTTAAGCAATATTCACTGGTGTGACACAGTTATCTGGTGGATTCAGAGTTAATTACTTGCCCAGCCTGGAGTGCTGCTTACCACTTGAGGGACTTTCTAGTTCTTTATCATAATATGTGGGAGAATTCTTTTATCTTTTCTACAGTATTGGTCAGCTGGTGAGGCCCTCATATCACCAGTGACCTTCTGAATTAGCAGTGGTGTTGCGAATCCAGGGGTGCTCAGCACACTGGCTTAGCTCCCAACTCTGTGTGGCGACCTTGTTCTTGCTTACTGGACCGGGGAGTGAACTTCCATGCCAACTCCGGTACCCTTGATTAGCAGTGGTGTTGTGAATCCAGGGGTGCTCAGCACACTGGCCTAGCTCACACCGCTGCGTATTTGTGCTATTCCTGGTGCCGTGGTGGAAGAGGATTTGTCCTCATATATATTCTCTGTGTTCTTGATGAACTTTGGCTCAGCTAATCCAGGGGTGCTCAGCACACTGGCCCAGCTTTAAGCCCTCCTTGCACGAATATTCTGCATCTGCTGCGGATTCAGAGCGTTGAGACACAGTGCATGGACCCGCCGGGGCGCACTGCAGGAGGCTGTGTGAGGCACGCTCCAGACCGTGAGGTGGTGTGATGCGGCGGTATGAGGCGCAATTTAGACCGTGAGGCGGCGTGGGGCACTTTTTAGACAAGTATGTGCATAAGGTACAAAGATCCGGCGCGATTATGCACTAGACACATATTCCCCCCAAAAAAACGAACATACCCGCTCCAAGATGTTCACGTTCCTAGAGCGAAAGAGCAGGCAGCTGAGTTACGGGAGGAGTGACACGGAAATGTCAACGGTCCAAGAACACTTACCGCAGGGCCCTGGGGTGCAGCAGCAGCACGATGCATGATGCTGCCGCCGACGCTCCTGGAGGGCATCACCGTCCGCGCAGAAGCACCCACCTGCGACACCGTCGAATATTAACAAACTGGCCAATACGCATTTTCCCTATAAACAATACACGCATGTCGAACACCTAGAGGTAACCCACCTGCCCTTCAGGGACTCGCATGGCCACCCCAAGCAACGCTGCGCCACGCGACGCGGACTGCACGCCTCCCACAGGTCCATCCTGCGAGCAATCGCCAACGTAAACACATGCATGCCTATTAACCTAATCAAGGAAAACACCACTGCTGACTAAATATGGCTATTACTGTGCCAAAGGTTTCTGCCTCACCTAACCACAGATCCCAGGGAATTTTCAAAGCCACCGCGAACGTCTAATTATTACGGGAGCTATCGGTACCGGAAGCTAGATTTTTTTAGCTCAAAATGACGGCGACATTGTCTTCTTTTAGACACTATGTGCACTATTCGGCGAGCCCAAGTTCCCGGTGAGCAATTTTGGGAAGTATCCAAGAGGGTGCAACATTTAGCAAAATTTGAGCGATTTTCCCGGTTTTTTGCATACCCATGCTACTTCAACCGAGATTTTGAGGGTCAAGATGACCTCGGATCAAACTTTTGGCAAGACACTGCAGAAAGAGCAGCTCGAGATTTTGACAACATGGGTCTCCAAATTTTGAAAGCGTCTTAGAGGAAGCCCCCGGTGAGCTAATTAGCTTAAGGTGGCTTAAGCCATCTTAAGGAAAAATGGGAAATACCCACCCTACTTCAACAGAGATTTTGAGGGTCAAGATGAACTCAGATCAAACTTTTGATAAGACACTGCAGAAAGAGCAGCTCAAGATCTTGACGACATAGGTCTCCAAATTTTGAAAGCACCGCCGAAGAAGCCCCCATGAGCCCTTTAAGTTAGGGTGGCTTAAGCCACCTTAAGCTGCGGGTAATAGGCAAATAGCAAGCTAACAGCCGGTAGGGCTACGAGTGTAATCTGTTCCAAACCTGCAAGGTCCTTTGCCTCTTCGAGGAAGGACCGCTATCTCCCGTTTTCTCCATTGCAGCTTGCTGTTTTTTTTTTTACTCTCTTGCGAGAGTCAACCGCTCGTTTTTCAAATTGTAAAGAACTTCAAGACAAACACGACTTGGTTTGGCGCAACAGGCGGGATATCTCGCCTTGCATATCATCATCGTGCGCAATCGATCGCAAGCGCCATCGACTCGTCGTGATGACGGCCATGGCCATGCATGCGATTTCGCTATCTTATTATCTTAGTTTATATTCATGCACTCATCACCTGCTTGCCATGGAATTTCTATCATTTATACCGCGACTGTATGCCTTCCCCCATGTTCTCGCAATTTATACACATCGATTAGCCTTTCTTTAAATTTATACAAGCGTTTAGGCTCTCGATCTCAGATTCTCGCCTGTCTCCGCGGCTTTTAGGGGCGTATTTAGGACACCAAATCCCAATTACCCAGCTTTAGGGGGCATTTTGGCACTTTAGGACCATTCTCGATTTTTTAGTAAAACTTAGTGAATTTTAGTTAGAATCCTTGTTCAAGTGGGACCTTTAAGCTTTCGCTGGCTGCACGCGTTTCGTTCTTCCGCTTGTTCAGTACGGTGCTAATCCAGGGGCACTCAGTGCACTGGCCCAAACCAGTCTGAATTAAGCTTCCGTCCTACATCTGCTGCTGATTCGGAGCGCTTACACGTGGTGCTGGACCTCTGGGCTTGCGCTGGCTGCACGCACCGCGTATTTTTGCCTGGTCAGCGCGAGGTGAATCCAGGGGCACTCAGTGCACTGGCCTAAACCAGCCTGAATCAGGCCTCCAGTCTGTTGGTGAACGAGCTTTGCGCTGAGGGAGGGGACTCTTCCTTGGTCCCACTTGCTGAGCATTAACGCAGTACTTTACCACGGAGGGTGAGGCGGAGCCAAGCGCTGCCTCTGCCCAGTCCAGAGATCGTGAGGCACGACGGCTGGCGCGAGAGAGGGTCAGTCAGGATCTTGACACGGGATATATGAGCACAGAGGGGTCGGGTCCAGAATCCATCCCCTCCACACCGGTATCACCAGTAGCAGCAGTGCTCGCAGCAGCAGCAGCAGCCTCAGAGCCTGCAGCCAATCAGTTCCTCTTTGCGTTTGACGACGTAGACGAGATGGGCCATTATGACAAGGATAGTCACACGCTTGTATGACAAGGATGATGTCAAGCTCCACTACACTGGTGGCAAGAACGAGGATAGGGCGCTCTTTATCAGGCGTTTCGTTGACATGGTAGCAAAAGTACAGCGGGCTTACGAGGCTAGGAAGCGCAGGCACATGAGGTCAGCGGCTTTTCACGCGCTCAGTCGGCAGGCGAAGAAGGCTTTCGTTGACTCCAAGCCAGACTACAGATCGTTGTGGGATAGCCTGCCCTCGTTCCTAGCAGGGGACGATCATTCAACCTCAGTCGCCTATGACTGGTGGTGCGCTGCATATCTGAAGAATGGCATCATGGCCTCACACGCGTGTCATGTCTTGAGGGATCTCACCACGAGAGACGCTTTTCAGGGCTCAGTGCGCTGCGCACAACCTCCTTTCCATGAGCTGGCGCCAGGAGCGACATGGGCAGTCTGCAAGGTGTTCGAGGAAGGCGATGCCGATGACGAAGAGTCTGATGAGCGGGAAAGCGAGGGAACCTCCACTAAGGGTCTCACGGGGACAGATGGCACGGAGGATTCTCACTATTTTTGGGCCTTGAGGGCTTTCATTGCAGAGCTCGAAGCCAAGCTTTCAATGAAGGGCACCAAGGAGAAGGAGGACCTGTTGATAGCCAAGTCGCAGACCACCGAGCAGGACGGCCTCGCTTACGTGAAGAGCTGTCGCCGCAGGGAGGTAGCGCTCAACGTCGGCAAGATGGTGGAGGACCCCATTGTCAGGCAGAACATCGAGGAGTGCATCAAGGGTCTGCGCATCAAAGAGTACCGGGATCGCGTGTCCGAGCAGTTACGAGTCAGTCATCCTGCCCCCAACAAGGTCACATGGGAGGACCTGGAGGTCATCGTGGAGGTGCAGGACAAGCTGAAGAACGATGCGGAGTCTTGGGCTCTCACGCTGCAGCAGGATCTGGTTCGCAGACTCACCTGCGTGTACTCTTGCTACGAGGCCAGGCAGCTGGGGCTTGACCTGGCCGCACTAGTGTCCGCCATGAGGCGCTCTGGTTCTGCCCCCAAGACTGGAGACAGACGCAGGGACCCGAGGAAGAAGGAGCCAACACAGCATGGTGGTGATGACGCCAAGAAGCCTTCGAGGGAGGTGAACAATGCAGAGCGCCAGAAGCCTACCTACGGCAAGGTGCCACCACCTGACGCTTCGAAGGAATTCCAGTGTGATTGGTGCTTCACACGCTTGCCCCACACTCCAGAGCGTTGCTACACGGGGTGCCGTGATGCCCGCGTGCCTCCGAACTTCCACAAGGACAGGCAGAACTCGAGGTGGCCGAATGAGGTCAAGAATGCCCAGATGCGTGCTTACAACATCGCGCACCGCTTCGACAACCACAAGATGGGGATCACCACGAAGGAGTGGCTTAAGCTGCCAGAGGTCAAGCAGAAGCAACCGCAGCAGCAGCAGCAGCAGCAGGTGGCGGCCAGCGCTGAGGTCAAGGAGAAGCTCGCTGCAAAGTTGACAGGCCTTCAGACAGGGACACCTCCAAAGGGGGACAAGGGCGCCAATGCACAGGCCCAGTCAGAGGACAGCGATGCTGAGACTGAGTACAACTCCAACTTCAACCAGCAGGCTGAGTATGAGGAGGATGAGAGGGACTGCCCTGCTGATGATGGGCTGGAAGATAGTCATGATGTTGGCATCAGTCACGCACCAGGTCTCCAGGCCAGG
>LGRX02026179.1:0-56448 GCA_001247695.2 Cymbomonas tetramitiformis | reverse complement strand
TGGCGTAGAACGCCAAAACAGGCCCGCGACAGGCCGGAACAGGCAAAAAAATCGATTTCTGTTGAAATTTGGGCCAAAAAATTTTTTTTTTCCAAAATTTCAAATTGCGATTCCCATCAGGAGTGCTTAGGTGATATGTGAAAACCCTCATTTCCACGAATATGTGCACTCCACACACGCCGAGTGGCGTAGAACGCCAAAACAGGCCCGCGACAGGCCGAAACAGGCAAAAAACCGCGATTTTCGACCGATTTGAGCCAAAAAATATTTTTTTTCAAAATTTCAAATTGCGGTGACCATCAGGATTAATTACGTGATATGTGAAACCCCTCAATTCCACGAATCGCTGCACTCCTCACCCGCATAATGGAGTAGGACGCCAAATCAAGCTAAAAACAACGGTTTTTCGGCGATTTCACCCTGAAAAAATATTTTTTTGGGAAAATGAAAAAAAGTTGTATTTTTTAAATTCCTGCGATTCCACAGCGATTACATAACATCATAGAAATATTCCATTATAGTTGTGACACATACTTAAGCCATTCTCACTCGTGCGACGGCTCAGAGACAAAGTAATGAAACCCCCACGGGCCCGCGTGTGCGGGGAAACCCCATGGCGGCTTGCCACAACCGTAGGTGCGGGATGAAACCCCATGGCGGCTTGCCACAACCGTAGGTGCGGGATGCACCACCAGACCGAGGCACGTGGGTCGCGGACTCCGACGCATGATTCGCCGAAACGGCCGGAGTCCGCGGCTTCACAATGAAGCTGCCGTCGGCTAGGTTTTCATAGTCGTCCGTGTCGTAACCCGTGAGATCAACCTGCCCGATAGCGGCGTGGTTCACGGTCTGAAGGAACCCAGCGAACTCACCGTCCGCGTCCGCTGTGGTGGTTACCCGCGCCGATTGAAGTGGCGCGGGTTTCGCATCCTCTCCCTGCGAGACAGGCATAGCAGGGGCCGGCACGGCGGATGCCGATGCCGCCGCACCACCTGCCGGAACCTGCTCCTTTGGCGTGGTCCCCGCCGCGGCGGGCCCGCACACCAGAGCCGAAGCCTGCTGCTCGATGCCGTCAGGAGGCGGGAAAGATGCGTGCGTGAAGTGCACCTGGTGATTGGCCGCGGAGTGGACCTCCGCGGCAAGATCGTCGAGCCGTCGGAGAATCGAGAATGTCGTCTCCTACGGGCTCGTCGGAAGCTGACTGCTGCTCCACCGCGAAGCCGTAGGCGTACACGTCGATGCCGCCCACCGCTCCCGCACAAAGCACCGCAGGCGGCCCGTACGCGGCGGCCGCACGAGCAAAGGACTCCGCGCCATCGTCCGCCGCCTGCTGGAAAAGGGCACACATGGCAAGCGCATGCACCCCCTCCGCGTCCTCCTCGTCGATAGGAATGCAGAATGCCGCGGCAGAGGTGGGCGGGTGTTGGCGCCCGCCCAACGGGCAGTCGCGGTAGAAGTGATAGCTCTCACCTTTGCCTGCCTTCTTGCACCTGCCGCAGAACGGCTTCGCTCGCTGGTCGTCCCGGTCGAATCCCACGGGCGGCGCCGTGTGCTGCCCCATACGGAATCCCTTCGGATGCTGCGCACGCTGCTGCTGCTGCTGTTGCTGCCGCTGCTGCACCCGCTGATGCCGCACCACCGGAGCGCCCTCCCCGTGCTGCCGCTGCACCAATTCATTGAGCTCCGTGATCTTCACGCGGAGGGCGTCGTACTCGCCGCTGGAGAGGTGCGCGGAGGAGCGGAGTGAGGCCAACGGTACATGGGCCAAGTCAGCAGCCATGGGGTAGCGCACCTTAACCGCAGCGTAGAACGCCGGGTCAAGCCTGGTGTACAGGCTCAGCTTACGCGTAGCCTCCGTAGGTGTCCAGTCGGAGGCCCTGTTGTCCCGCACCAAACGTTGCTCCCGCGCCAAGATCGGCTGCGGGTCCACGTTCGCGGGGTAACGCAAGGCCGCATGCTCCTCCTGCTGCGACTCCCGCCGCGCCACCGGTACGCAGCCCTTGATGATGTCGACCAAAGCTCGCCGGCCATCTCGGTCAGACGAAGCATCCGTACCAGTGAGCCAGACATACGCGCTGCTATGCTTCTCCACCACGAGAGCCAGCACGTCGTATAAAAGGCCATTCACCCGGCTCACAACCGGGGTAAGGGGGTCGTCGAGATCAAAGGACTTCAACTCCAATCCAGCAGACTCGAACTCCGTACGTAGCTGCACCACCAGGTCGGACAGAAGGCCAGCGTCGTCCGTACCGCGGAAATGATGTTTCGTGTCACCAAGAACGTCCTCGCGGATGCTCTTCTTGGCCCAGGCACGATGCATACGTGCCTTGTAGATCTCGTCGGTCAGCCTCGCCTGCTCCTGCAAGTAACGCCTGATGGCCACGTCGGCGTCCCCGTTCGAAGCAGGGTCGGGGGTCGGAACAGCCGGTGTCCGCACCGTCGGGCTGTTCCGAACCCCGTCGATAAGCCTCAGCGAGGCATCAATGTCGCTGTCCCTCGTGAGGGACTTCTTAGCTCTTGTGGTAACTCCCATAACTTTGAAAGCCTGATGGGAGGTGGTACGCCGGGGCGCGCTCGGGTAATGTCGTGGGGAAGATGCGACGCCACAGTTACGGAAAGAGCGGTAGAGCCATGCGAGCGAGGGGCACTGGAAGACGTCGTCGAGGTCGAAGGTGCTATAGCCACCAGCCCAAAAATCGGCAGCAAGCGGGATCAGTGCAAGCATAATACCGTAAATGAACATTGCGTCGACTAGGCCCGGTCCAGGTCGAATCCCCATAGCTGCGGCTCAAGACGCTCACCGCAAACCGCTCATCTCAAATTTCCCGTGCGTACCCAAACGCGCCGTCGCGCACCACCTCTCCAAGCGGCTGTTTTAGCCAATCATGGCCAAATTAGCTGTGGAAAATAGCGTGGAATGGGTCCACGACCTACTGGAATATCCCGGTTCAAGATATCAGACAGTCAGTGAACCAATATAGATAAACTCGTATAAGAAAAACTCGTATAAAAAATAAACCTTAAGCTAGATATACCCGGAACGGTCACGGAGTCGGAACGGTCTCGAGTCTAGCTACCTGTGACACTCGGTGTGTCACAGCACAGGCTTACGGATCAGTCACGGTCCAGTGTTGGCTACCTAGGAATCTGTCATAGGGGCCTGCACCGGGACTCCCGGTCAGGGCTGCCTATACAGATCTCAGCAGGCACTGTGGGGATTCAGTACTCTGTACCGCACCCGAATCGCCATCAATAGCCTGAGTAGCTCAAACGGCAGAGCGCTCGCCCGGCATACGAGAGGTCCGTGGATCGATTCCCGGCCTGGCTCACCTTTTTCGGGCTTCTGGTCTAGCGGTACAGTTTCTGTCTCCCCACGTGAGACGCGGCGGATGGGCGCGATCCACTGGGGGGTTGGGGGATACTCCCCCATCACGTTCGCTCGCCGCAAACCTCCTAGAAAATCATGGGGGACGAGGGGCGGGGGGTAATGGGGGTCGATGACGATACCGCGATCCACCCCACCAACTAGCACCAAATTTCCTTAATTAAACTGACAAAAATTGAGGGAGTACCCCCCACCCCCTTACACCCATATATTGATGGTGTCATATGTCACTGCGGCTTAGTAAGTGCTTGGTATGATCATGGTCGTGGTCTCAGTATCGAGTATGAAGTATCAGTATGTTGTGTCACTGTAGTATGAAGTATGTACTGTACTGTAGAGTGTATGTAGGATCGTCAATCGTGACGCTTATACACTTTATAAATGCTTAGATACTCATATGTAAGATATAAAGATGATAGATTCTTCATTCTTGATTCTATATTGTTCCAAGCTTCTGACCTACGCTAGGATTAAGGATAGATATCATGCCACTCACCTGCGCTGGTCTGGATATTTCACACCAATTGGATTTTATTCAATTGGAATAATCTCTAGAGAAGCCAACCAACGCGGGACAACTAAAAGCTATAATGCAGAGTTAGGAGTTGACTACCAGTAACAGGTTTCCCCAAGTGAGCAGCTGTTTGCGAAACAAATTGCCTCAAGTCAGAAGTTCTTTTAAGCTCATACACGAAGAGGTTGATATCGCTATGGCAATGCGTCGCTCCTTGTTACGACTCTCTAGCACCGCATCTCGTGCTTGGGGTACGTCTAACGTCTCTCGGATCCGCCCCCATTGAGCCTAAACGAATACACAAAGCCACGCCTGTTTCGAGCTTGGAAAAGTCGTGCTATTATTTTCTGTATCTCACCTTCCGCACTGTCTACTGTTTTTTTATATATTTCTTTATTCCTTTCTTTGGATAATGCAAGTCCTTGTTGTCCGTTTGTGAGCAGGGTCACGCTTCTACTCCCACACTCGTCTCATCCCTTCCTCATGTGCAACCGTGGAGTCTCGACGCACTGCTGTGAAAGGTTTGTCCCGGACGTGAGCGAATATGTTACAAGCTTTCCTGTGATTCTGTATACAATGCTTCAGGATCATATTCAGTGTGCAATGATCAAAGGTTTCCTTGCGAAAACTGTGCTTTCAGATAATCACCTCTGGACGATCTTGTGCTAAAAAGGGTAGCGTATGTGTGTACCTGTATGTGCCGTATGTGTACCTGTGCTAGCTTGTGCAGACTATCTGTCGTTGACGTCCCGACAGCATCTTGAGAAGACTGGTGGTAATTGGTGGCTGTTTCCCCTTCGTATTCTCTCAAGCTTGTGCTATGTACGACTTTCATCTGCCAGGAATCGCTGTCGCTGGAGGATTCGCTTTTGCCGGACTTGGCATCTCCTCTTTTGCAAGTGCTGAAGAAGCAACAGCCGATATCGCCAAGATTCGTAGTGAGATTGAGGAGCTTGTAGACGAGGGGCACGGGCCAATCTTTGTCAGGTGCGTGTGAGAAGTCCTGGCGTGTACCTCAGATAACACCCATCGCTTTGTTTTCCCTGGGCTCTGACCACCTGCGTCCTCGTATTGAGGAGCTTGTGATTCTAACATGGTGATCGCGTTGGCGTGAGCCCTGACAGGCTGGCTTGGCACGCGGCGGGCACTTTCGACAAGGCTTCTGGTACAGGTGAAGCACATTCAAGTTAGGAAGCGCACTTCTCTCGGACATTCAGAAAAAGCACAGAGACATATACATGCTTATTTGACTCATTCTTTCTATAAAGGGTTGCACCTGTATTGCTACAACCTTTGTCCTCGCAAATGCCTGTGTTCAAGTGCAGAGAGAACACTTATTATAAGATCTTCACGCATCGCTCATAGTTTTAGACGTACGAGAGTCGAGTAGCTGACTCATGTGTCACAGGTGGAAGCTCCGGTGCGAAGATGCGTTTCTCTCCCGAAGCTGTACGCTTTCATATCTCCCTCTTTCTTTATTTTGTGTCTCTCACGTGTGCAGGTTTCCGTTGATACATTCACGTTTGTGAAAGGCCTACTTGTTTTCACAGGTTCTCGCCGTGTGTTGACTGCCCACACACCACCGCGAGTTCTGGTCGGTCTCAGATCTCACGTTACTTCTCTTGGTGGAACAGGATCACGGAGCAAACGCTGGCCTCCAGGTGGCGCGAGATCTTTTGGTGCGTCCCGAACCTTATCCACTATGCTCAACCTGCTCCTCCTTGTTCGTGCTGCCTCAGATGCGTTGATATGGGAAACCTTCGCGGTTAGCTTGCGAAGCGCAGTGACCTAGTTTGTTGCGACATATCCCGGCACTTAGGATGTTACCATCATTTCAGAGATATGTGAGTCAAACGGATGCCCTTTTCTTGTCAACACCTTATATGACTTATGCTTCAGGAACCTATCAAAGCTCGCAACCCCGAGATCAGCTACGCCGACCTCTGGACGCTTGCATCCTGCGTAGCAAGTGAGCTCGCTTCCGGGATCCCTGTGAAAGACTCCCTCTCGACTCTCTGGTAGCTCTTCGTCTCGCTTGTGCTTCGCTGTGTTGTAAGTGAAGTTCGAGAGCAGGATAGAACGAGAGACGTGCGCCTGCAACCATACCTCCCCTCTGTTGGGTTTTTGTGTTTGCAGTCGAAACTATGGGAGGACCTGAGTTGGCCTGGAAGGCCGGCCGCACCGACGACGCCGATGGTAAGCTCCAGTTCATATCCTCGATGAACAAGCGCCTCCCTTCAGAGTTTGGAACCTGTCGCAAAGCTGCTCCTGTCAGGTTAGCCTTTTAGTGTGGCGTGTGGTGGCTGATGAGATTGTTGCGCGTGCCTGGGTACAGGTGCCAACTGTACTCCTGACGGTCGTCTGCCTGGAGCGGACATGGGTGAGTGCGCCAACGCTGCTTTTCCTCGATGAGCCTCCTGGCGGCTTCAGTCTCAAATGTAATGCTCACTCGCGTGTGCAGGACAAGCGGGGAAGACCGTGTCGCATATTAGGGACGTCTTCTACCGCATGGTGAGTGCAGGCACAAGGCCACCCCCCGGTCCCTTCTCCCATTTGTCATGTCTGTTTTTGTGCGAGTTAAGATAGAAGCTGCTGCTCACATGCATTCTCACAAAAGCGTGTGCACCTCGCTGGTTTCTCAACAAGAAAGCGCACGGTGGGTGGCAGGGATTCAACGACCAAGAGATTGTGGCTCTTTTGGGAGCGCACGCTTTGGGGCGTTGTCACACTGACCGCTCAGGATACTGGGGACCATGGACTCGCGCCGAGACCTCTTTCTCCAACGAGTACTACCGGTGTGTCCCATCCCCCATCCTCTTGTGCCTCTCGCTATGACTAGGCTACACAAGTCAGATGCAAAGAGAACTGACCGTGCTCCTCGCCTCGCAGTGAATTGATCGAGAACACCTGGACCTTGAAGAAGTGGGATGGCCCTGAGCAGTTCGAGGTACAAGTCCGCCGATCGACTTGCCTGTGCGGTTTCGTGCGAGCTTCCTGCGGGAATGTGTTCTTGCTTTGCGTGCTCGCGTGAAGCGCTTGAGTTATCCGAATATCTGTGCACAGAAGAAACTATGGATACCGGCTTTTGCAGCAGGCTCTGATATTTCTGTTTGTTATGTCGCCAGGACCCAACCGGTGACCTGATGATGTTGCCCTCTGACATGGCCTTGCTGTGGGACAAGGAGTTCCGCAAGCATGTGGAGATCTATGCCAAGGACTCCGATGCGTTCTACGCCGACTTCTCTAAGGTTGACCTCGCTGCCGCCTAAGGTTTCAAATTTTGACGAGATGGCTCAGTGCCTTAGTATGGCCCAATAACGGTCTCTCGGAGCATGACAGCTTTGTTGACTCTGGGTGCTGAAAAGGCATGCGCGTCTGTACGATAGCGAGGGAGAGAGGAACAAGGGAACCGCATACACCGAGGACAGCACCACGGAATCCTGCTTCCTGCAATACAGTTTTACCATTTTGTAGGAAATCTGATGCCTTTGATATTCACTCATTCGGGTTGAACTTGTCATGCAGGCGTACATGAAGCTCATGGAGCTCGGCGTCAAATTCCCCTCCAAGGGATGGTTCGGCATCTTCGGCTAGGCAGGTGTAAATGTACTTTGGAGGACTTTATCTCGCTGCAGTAGATAGCACAGCACAATAAACTGAACTTCCACCTGCAATTCAGAGAGGGCTCTGACAAAATAGCGGTTTTGACTTTCTCACCATAGAAATTGTATGTGTAATTCTGTCGTTTTTTATGCTTTTGCATTGGCAGCAGCCAAGCGTGGCATGATTAGGATCTCAAAACTTCTTTTGTATTTCCTGAATTGGTTTACCGAATCTTGATGGGAACAAGTGTTATTTGATTGGACCACCAGGGGAAATATCAGCAATGAACATATGAACTGCCCCCTGCGTGCCCAATGGATCAGGGTTGATTTCAAAGTTTTGCAGAAGGATTGATACTCCAATTTTAATTGATTTTCTGCAGAACATGCCCCGTGAATAACTTTATTTTTCGTGAATTTGAATGTAAAGGTGTTTCAGTCGCCATCTTGCCGAGTCGAGGCTTCGGATTGCCAGTTACAAACTGCGAGAATTTAGCCGGTCATGTTCGCTTCACGTCTCTATCAGCCGCCTTCCAAGCATTTGCACTGGCATTTCGTATTTACTCTTCTTTCCAATGTGGCGGTGCAGCATAGAGCGAGTCGAAAAGGCTCGCAAGTTGAGGATCCGTTCACACCTGAGCGACAACATTGCGATCATGCTCGTCGATGGTTATGTCAACATGCGGTTGCTGGAAAAGGATTGCAATCCCGCCGTTGTTTCCGTAATTGAATATCCCATCGTAGATGATGATGAAAACGAGATGCCGGCTACAATTCATCCGGATGGTGATCCAGAGGAATTAGCGGATGGGATTCAAGAGGATGCGGATGCCCTCCTGAGGAATACCGTGTCTTGATTATTGACATTATTTCCCAAAATCATCAAAAATAAACACATTAGAAACTCATCATTCTTGAGGAGCCAGAAATAAAAACAAATTGCTTGTTGTTTTATTGATTATTGATTATTGATTATTGGAAGCGGTTTGAGCAGAAATTGTTTATCTATTTTTGTGTGTTTATGTTTATTGGTAAGCAAATCGATCGGCATAATTATTTATTTGATGTTTTAAGACGGTTCATTTGCCGTATCGCAACACGTTGTTGCTACATCTATTATGTTGCTACGTTATCTACATTATATTGCTACATTTTCTACATGTTGCTATTAATGTGCCACGCGTCTCTAACGTTTTCGGGAGGCAAAATGAGCTGGTTTGAAACCGCACGGAATATTATACTTTTTGTTGATTAGATGGCTGTTCTTGACGACTTCCGTGCCATATCGAATTAATTTCCGCCTACTTATTGTTCGGCGTTTATGTTACTGACCTACAGGAAATTATCAATTAATCAAAATTTCCTCTTTCTTTTTTAAAACATTGGTCGCGACTGGACTAACTTGTTGTTTATCCGTGTTTTTTGAAACGTCGTTTTACGATATTATAATTATGCATATGTATAATCAATGAACAAGACACAGTACTCGAGCTAAGCTGCATGCTTCTTACATTGGCATCCCTGGCCTGAATTTGGAGCCTGAGGATGACTAGTGGCTCTAATATGATGATGAAAATGGTGCAGAAGCAGTGTCCAGTACGGTATACTGAATCGCATTATCACTATCATTAATTTGTCGTGGATGCACGTGCTATGCCATGCTAGTTGCTATCGACCTACGGTTGCTATTGTCCATTTGTACCATGCTATGATGACTGGTTTCCCACCGTTTCCTCGACGGCTTCCACAATAATTATGCGATGAGCTCCCTTCCACAATAATTATGCGATGAGCTCCCGA
The DNA here is from genome assembly GCA_001247695.2 of Cymbomonas tetramitiformis. Classification (NCBI taxonomy): domain Eukaryota; kingdom Viridiplantae; phylum Chlorophyta; class Pyramimonadophyceae; order Pyramimonadales; family Pyramimonadaceae; genus Cymbomonas; species Cymbomonas tetramitiformis. Next base: position 47,147 of record LGRX02026179.1, on the reverse strand, counting down.
GGATTGATAGCAGGGGGGGAGCAGGATTCTGTGACTTCCTAGGGGGTGGGGTGCTGACCCCCAGGCCCAAAATCCAAGTCCTAGGGGCGGGGGCGCTCACCCCCAAGGGTAGAATGCAAGTCCTAGGGGGGGGGTCTGAGCACAGCCCCTTGCCTCAGAATAACTCCAGTGTTCAACGAAAAAGTCGGGAACGATGTTCAAAAATTCGCGCCTGCGGCGCATAATAATATAACATGTGAGGCGATAGCGCGGGGCACTCCCACCCCCACCATCCTTGCGTGACTAGTCCGCGCCCGTGATGGTGGTATCGTGGGACACTCCCGCCCGCCCCACGCGCGCGATGGGGGTATCGTGGGACACTCCCGCCCGCCCCACGCGCGCGATGGTGGTCTCGTGGGGCACTCCTGCCCGCCCCGCGAGCGTGATGGGGGTATCGTAGGGCACTCCCGTCCCCCGCGAGCGTGATGGTGGTATCACAGGGCACGTATCGTGGGGCACTCCCACCCGACCCGCGCGCGTTATGGTGGTATCGTGGGGCACTCCCGCTCGCCCCGCGCGCGTTATGGTGGTACCGTGGGGCACTCCCGCCCGCCCCGCAGTGTGCGCGAGTGCAAGTTCTAGGGGGGGGGTGCTGACCCCCCAACGGCAAAAAGCAACTCCTAAGGGGGGGGGTGCTAACCCCCCAAAGGCAAAATGCAAGTTCTAGGGGGGGGTTATTTCTAGAACCCCTGCTGGGGCTTCCCCCCCGCTATCAATCCTCGGAAGCTCGATCAAACCTGTCGTATCCAGTATGCCCTCAGTCATCATCTGATCGGCGCGTGCTTTCCAGCATGATCATGTTATCTGCCACACTATCCCCGGCATACTGGCGTACGGTAATCGCGCTGTTGTCATCAGGCTTAGTGTTGTCAAGTCATGTGCCATCCTCCTCTCCGACGCACAAACTCGCGAGTGTGGTGCGTTATACTAATTCGCCCTAGCACGCAAATCGTGCAGCATCTCCTACTATTGGCTGTTCTATGGATTTCGGACAACTTGAAATATGAGATATGTCCAGTCTTAGATGCAAGCGGCGGTAGAATAAGAGGTATACACTTGCATGCTTCGAACCGATGGCGATCGTGTTTAACCTCGATATAATTAATTGCTTTTAGGTGTTCTGTCATGTATCATTTTCATATTTGTATATATAGTGTACGACTTCCGCTAGGTTTTGTTTTATAGAAACCATAACTCGGTGGTTTACGCTCAAATATGAAGCAACTAGTCCTTACAGTCACTGCGGGCACAGAATCGGTAGTTCTTATGTTTGTCCGAATCTCGCTTGATCCGTGTGTTCACCGTCGGCGGCAGATCTCCACTGCCAGTTTCGCGTTTTCTAGCCGTTTATGTTCAGTCAGCCTTCATCAGCCTGCGATGTGAATGGATGAATTTCCAAAATAATGTCTTCGAAGATGAAGGGTGGCAATGCAAGATTCATCAGAGAACGTGATTATTGGCCAATGCGCTGGAAGTGCCTAGCGCTTTCTCTAATTTCGAATCAATCAAGACGTAGGCAATCGCGGAGAACATCCACTTTCGGGAAAGGCATATATGGCATTCAGGACCTATGGTCGGGTTTCGGAATGTCCCACCTAGGTACCCCTCTTTCCTACCCCCAAAACGGTCGTTGCGAAAATAATCGGAACCGGATTCGGAGGTTCTTCGTTACCGAAAGAAAATCGGATTCGTGTTCTCCTTCTAAAATTGCACTTCTTATCATATTCATCTATACCGCTTCCAAGTTACATATCTCACACGCTGCCAAAAACTCGGACACGTACAACACGTTCATCGACAACACATCTGCACGATCAGAAGCTGGCGAAACCGGTTTCGATAAGTTATTTCCAAACCAAATTTTCGTTACGTTAGTAGGATCTTCCATCACCCAAGCAACCTTGCTCAGGTTCGGAGTAGCATCGAATTGCACGACCAATCTTTAGAGAACTGAGCAATATTTGTCGGTGCGACAACGACCTTGATTCACGCAATTCCCGAATGGTGCTATGGGTTCGGTCGTATATGATGAAGCCGGTGATCTGATCGATTGCGGCTGCGCACCATCTCAAGGCTATGGGAGTGATAATGCAGTGAGGAGTTCGACTGTGGTGAATATACCACTTAAATGTTCCAAATTTGACCCACTATCCTGGGACAAATGATGAGGTAGAAAGAAACATGGAACTGGAGATGCTCAAGATGGCATGTGGCACGCGTGGGTGGTACGTTTATGCATAATTTGACGAATTTTCGAAAAAATGACATTTAGAAGTGTTAGAAGGTTGGAGAAGTTTGGAGAAGGTTTGGACAAACTCAAAAATGTAAAATTTTGACATTTCGGGTTTTGGAGTAGCCGTGCGGGGCCATTTCGTTTACTGCAAATACCAGGGAATCAAGTTGTGCACATGGAATGCTTGCGCGACACATTAATAAGTTTATAAAAGGCCATTACAAGGTTTGGGAAGGTGCAACATGATAGTAGAAGGCAGTAAAAAGTTGCATGTCCAATATTTTAGGGTTTTAGGGTTGCTGGCGGGGTGGTGTGGGTGAAATATTAGTTGTGAGAGGGGGTTCGGCGTATGCGGGGTCCGCTATAAAGTGCACAATTTCGGGAAATGATGATATTACACGGTTTGATATTTTTGGAGAAGTTTGGAGAAGGTTTGGACAAACTCAAAAATATGAAATTTTGACGTTTAGGGTTTTGGAGTAGTCGTGCGGGGCCATTTTGGTCACTGCAAACAGCAGGAAATCGAATTTTGCACTTGGCATGCATGCGCGGCATATGAATGTGTCGCTACAAGGCCAATAACAAGCGGGAAATTATATTATATGATTTAATATTTTTGGAGAACATCGGAGAAGGTTCGTAGAAACAAAATAATGCAATATTTTGATATTTTGGGTTTTGCAGGAGCCGCGCGGGACCAATTTGTTCACTGCAAATATCAGGATGGTTGCCGTGTCATGCACACGGCCGATGTTTTGAAAATAAAGAGCAATTCAATATGCAAGTGCATTTCCATGCTTATATTCCAATGTTCATACACAATCTAATGTATGAATACTTGCAAGTGACATGATTACCGTAGTGTCAGATTATTAGAGTTATGCAAAAATTGCAGCTTACTGTAGCACGAAGCACCAAGATGCGGCTCTCGGGACAGCTCAATAGCACTTTTAGTTAGGCAAACGATTTCTAAGCTAGCGCCTGTCGAACAGCTCTTCCAAGGAAACACGTGAGCGTGAAGCCCCACGAGCAAGGTCCTGCAATTGATCCGCGGTCAGGGTGAAAAGCTGCTGTGCTGGTTGGGCGAGCTGCTGTGGTTGGGCGAGCAACTGCGGTTGCGCGAGCAGCTGGGGTTGCGCGAGGAGTTGCGGTGGTTGCGCGAATAGCTGGGGTTGCGCGAATAGCTGGGGTTGCGCGAGCAATTGTGGTTGCAGCTGGTAGGATTGCTGAAGCTGCGAGAGCTGCTGCTGGAGTTGGATTGCTGATTGCTGGAGTTCTTGCAGCTGTTGAAGCTGCTGAGGCTGCTGCACCGGTTGAAGCTGCTGGGGCTGCAGCACCGGTTGAAGCTGCTGGAGATGCTGCATCGGTTGAAGCTGCTGGGGTAGCTGCACCTGTTGAAGCTGAGACTGGGGCTGCGGGAGTTGCTGCAGCTGCAGGGGCTGCTGCGGCTGTTGAAGCTGCTGGGGCGGCAGCACCTGTTGAAGCTGAGACCGGAGCTGCGGGAGTTGCTGCAGCTGCAAGGGCTGCTGCGGCTGTTGAAGCTGCTGAGGCGGCAGCACCTGTTGAAGCTGAGACAGGGGCTGCGGGAGTTGCTGCAGCTGCAAGGGCTCCTGCGGCTGTTGAAGCTGCTGAGGCGGCAGCACCTGCTGAAGCTGCTGAGGCGGCAGCACCTGCTGAAACTGCTGGGGCTGCAGCACCTGATGAACCTGAGACTGTGACTGTGGGAGTTGCTGCAGTTGCTGGGCCAGGAGGGGTTCCTCCTCAGAGCATATATCTTCCAAAAGATTTTGCGGCCCGCAGTTGCAAATCTTTCAGGCCCGGTTTCGGCCAGCCCGGCCCGTCCCGAAAATTGCCCGCCGCAGGCGAATTTTTCCAATTTTAAGTATGGGAATATCATGAAAATCAAAAATTTCACGTAAATTTTTGAGATTTTCACTGTTCGTCTACGGCCCGCAGCCGGATCCAATCCCGGCCCGCTTTCGGCCCGGCGTGACACGCTACGGTCCCGGGCCGGCCCGCCACGGTAAGATATATGCCCTGTTCCTCCTGGCTGGCGGGCACGGGACGCCCGACGAAGCGCTCCAGACCTGAGATCTCACCCTCCGTCCCTTGCTCCGCCGTGGGCGTCGCCGACGCCACAGGTGCCGGACGCGGTTCCTCGGAGGCCGGCACTTGCGGCAGGAGCGTCTCCAAACTAGCGCGCTCCAGCTCTAAGCGCCGGTCCAGTGCGCGCTGCTGTCTCTGCTCCAACGCTTCCAAACTCCGACCAAACTCCTCTCCCTGCTTCCTCAACAGCTCCTCCAACTGTTCACTCGTCACGCCCACCTGCACAGGTCCACTTCTTCCTTCCTCTACATCCACCTGCGCCGCCTGTGGTAGTGACAGCACCCCACTGCCGACACTTGACCTCCGGCCTCGAGAACGACCACCTCCAGCTTTCCCCGTGCCTTTCCCCGTGCCCGCATCAAGTGCCCTACCCGACACGTCGCTCGGTGCTTGGCTCCCCCTTCGGTGTGGAACGGCCAGGTGCGCAGGCGCGGCAACCCGCTTCTGCAAGGTGTAGCCGTCCGCCAAATCCGACCTCATGCGCTTCCTTCCTGAGGCCCCTTTAGACGCAATTGTCTCAGGCGGTGCATCCGCTGTGACCGTATCCCCCTCGGAACCCGCGCCCCCATGGCTAGGGGCAACCGATGCCGCGTCCTTGTCCACGAAGAGGTAGTCGTCACGGGTAACGCTCGCTCCTAACTCCAGCCGGTCCGCAGTATTCACCTGCCTCAACGGGGCCGTCACCGACACGCCCCCCTGCAAGCCCTTCGCTTTTTCCACCGCAATCTATTGTGGCACAAACTTCCTGAGGACCCGGAACACTTTGTCGATCTTCTCATTGTCACGGAAGTAAGCCTCCCCTCGGGCTTTGTCCGTTACGCCCACGTTCAGCTTGTTCATGCGGAAGGTGTGAAACATCTCCGGGGCGGCGTTCGGCCCATCGATTGGCCCCCCGCAATGGACAAACCACCCTTTATTCTTTATGTGCAGGATTGAGCCTACCACATACCCCCCGAGTGACCCTGGTGAAACACCACTCCGCCGTACGAGAATTTCCCGTTCGATTTCTCGGCGTATCCCTCCTTCCCACCAAAGCCGTCGCCATACACATACCGCGGCCTAAAGTTAACCCTTAAGCCGGTATCTGGGTCAGATCTGACCCAGAAGCGATGGCAAAGTATATGCTGCTTGGGCAATTGCGGTTGCACACCTTGCATGATTTGTGCACTGGGTATTTGCACGTACACCGTTGTGTGCATATGTAAGCGTAGCGTACTTGTGCGGGGCACGTATGCATAATATATATCGCACGTACCCGCATATTTGTCGCGAATCAGTTGCACATTTGTACTTTTTTGCGTAATTTTATCTTGCAAAACATACAAAACGCGCCTAAACTGCAACGTTATACTTACCTACGGCTCATCTACAAGCACGCGTTGCATCATGGGCCATGTCCCGATCATCGTGTAAGTGATTGGTGGCTATCATCATGGAATATGACCCATATTATCGCAAAAATCACCACACGTGTCCCTTAAGTATGGAAAACATTCCTTAAGTATGGAAAACATTGTGAAATATATGTATTTTTAGTGTTTTTTTTTGGCATAAATCCACAGAAAGGCAGATGAACGCACATCCGTGCAAGTGAATCATCCTTGGAACGTATCATCAAGGTCGATGATTTAATTCCAAAATTGTGCAAAAATATGTCGAGCAGAAGTCGTCAACAATGACGATGAAATTAAATCGTGCCTGTAAAATCGAAAACATTCTAACCATGTGCGCATATAAGAGTGGATATATTCGACATATATCGACATGTAGTGTCGCAAATAGTTGGTAATGTAGGTATGCAATAATTGGTAAAGCAAACGGGCATTTAGTGACTAAGCATACATCGCAAAAATCCATTATCACAACACATATAGAAAACCCTCGAATTCTAACCACCGGCTTAAGGGTTAATGTACTTGTTGTACGAGTGAAGACGTTGCGGCAGATCCAGGTCCTTCCACAGAGGCTTCCGCTGATGGCCACCTACGGGCATTGCCTGTGCGGGAGTGTTCGTGGGTTGCTCCACCGATCCCAACGGCGCGTCCGGTACCACCCCCGCGGTCTCGGGTGCGGGCACCTCCGTGCTCGTGGGGGCGGGAGCATCCGCGGGTTGAGCCGCCGCTCCCGACGGCTCCTCTACACCCCCCGCGGGTTGCTCCGCCGATCCCGACGGCGCGTCCGGTACCACCCCCGCGGTCTAGGGTGCGGGCACCTCCGTGCTCGTGGGGGCGGGAGCATCCGCGGGTTGAGCCGCCGCTCCCGACGGCTCCTCTACACCCCCCGCGGGTTCCTCCGCCGATCCCGACGGCGCGTCCGGTACCACCCCCGCGGTCTTGGGTGCGGGCACCTCCGTGCTCGTGGGGGCGGGAGCATCCGCGGGTTGAGCCGCCGCTCCCGACGGCTCCTTGTAACAAACGCCGGCTTCTCATGGTACCGCGCCGGGTTTGTCCAGCTGGTGACACGCGTGACAGAGGTGACAGCGTGACAGGCTTTGCTAGGATGACCGTCTGAGAGATGCAGACCTGCCAGAGAAGATATGGTCATTATCGGGTGACCAGGGAATGATAAGATGAAGATGGCAGTGACTCCTTTGCCACTGACGTGTCAGTCAGAATGTGGTAAACGGTAACATTGTTAGAGCTGGCATGGAATAATGACTTTCCATTGGCCAGATGAAGATTTGAGGGCTAGAACCCGTTACAGTTTTGGGAAATGTGACAGAGCATTGAGATATAAGTAAGCTCTGACCGTAGGTCAGGCTAGTGGACTCATTATTGTTTTGCTTCGCAAGTACTAGGTGGCTGTTCGCGTGCCGGTGCTAGAGTGCTAAGACAGTTCTGCTCACAGCTTTTGTACACAATAATTCGTATTTTGTGGTTATTATATCAATTTTGATGGATATGTTTTACTGCTGTTTTCATACTTTTTCAAAACAATAATGTCCTGCGCGGAGCGGCTTTTTATTTCAGTGTTAATCCGGAAGTGACGGCCCTTTGGCGAGAAGTCAGCAGCAGTTGAAAGAGCGGATTCGGAAGTCAGGCGACTCCAGGGGCACCCACGGTGCACTGGCGGACCCTTCTTCTTCCCTGAACTTGGTGGTACTTGCACTGAAAGAGGTCGCCAGCGACGGCGGCAACGGATCAGCTCTGAATTCACTGGTTGATGAGCGGCCTTCTTCTATCCGGTGATATGCTCAGCACCTTGTTCTGCAGTGAATCCAGGGGCACCCCTGGTGCACTGGCCTAACTGCTAACAGGTGTTCTTCAGTTTAGAGCTAATCAGCACGGCATGAGCTTGGGCGGCGGCGGCGACAGAGTGGATCAGCAGTGAATGTCCACCTTGATGAGCTACTTCTCAGTGGTTTCTCCAGCTGGCCACCTTGTCTGAAGTGAATCCAGGGGCACCCCTGGTGCACTGGCCTAACTGAAAGGCAAGTGTGCGTGACCTGGAAGCTAATCAGCGGCGGCATCAGCCTGGACTTACTAGTTAAAAGCGGATCAGCAGTGAGTTGCTGCTCTATGTCTGGAACTTCATCTTACGGTTTCTTGGGCAGCTCCACCCTGTCTGACGGTTAATCCAGGGACACCCCTGGTGTACTGGCCTAAACCTGAAGTAGGAAAGAGCTTGCCAGAGGACTAGCAGCGACATTAGCTCTGAAGGCGACAAGTGAGTGGTCGTTTTAAGCAATATTCACTGGTGTGACACAGTTATCTGGTGGATTCAGAGTTAATTACTTGCCCAGCCTGGAGTGCTGCTTACCACTTGAGGGACTTTCTAGTTCTTTATCATAATATGTGGGAGAATTCTTTTATCTTTTCTACAGTATTGGTCAGCTGGTGAGGCCCTCATATCACCAGTGACCTTCTGAATTAGCAGTGGTGTTGCGAATCCAGGGGTGCTCAGCACACTGGCTTAGCTCCCAACTCTGTGTGGCGACCTTGTTCTTGCTTACTGGACCGGGGAGTGAACTTCCATGCCAACTCCGGTACCCTTGATTAGCAGTGGTGTTGTGAATCCAGGGGTGCTCAGCACACTGGCCTAGCTCACACCGCTGCGTATTTGTGCTATTCCTGGTGCCGTGGTGGAAGAGGATTTGTCCTCATATATATTCTCTGTGTTCTTGATGAACTTTGGCTCAGCTAATCCAGGGGTGCTCAGCACACTGGCCCAGCTTTAAGCCCTCCTTGCACGAATATTCTGCATCTGCTGCGGATTCAGAGCGTTGAGACACAGTGCATGGACCCGCCGGGGCGCACTGCAGGAGGCTGTGTGAGGCACGCTCCAGACCGTGAGGTGGTGTGATGCGGCGGTATGAGGCGCAATTTAGACCGTGAGGCGGCGTGGGGCACTTTTTAGACAAGTATGTGCATAAGGTACAAAGATCCGGCGCGATTATGCACTAGACACATATTCCCCCCAAAAAAACGAACATACCCGCTCCAAGATGTTCACGTTCCTAGAGCGAAAGAGCAGGCAGCTGAGTTACGGGAGGAGTGACACGGAAATGTCAACGGTCCAAGAACACTTACCGCAGGGCCCTGGGGTGCAGCAGCAGCACGATGCATGATGCTGCCGCCGACGCTCCTGGAGGGCATCACCGTCCGCGCAGAAGCACCCACCTGCGACACCGTCGAATATTAACAAACTGGCCAATACGCATTTTCCCTATAAACAATACACGCATGTCGAACACCTAGAGGTAACCCACCTGCCCTTCAGGGACTCGCATGGCCACCCCAAGCAACGCTGCGCCACGCGACGCGGACTGCACGCCTCCCACAGGTCCATCCTGCGAGCAATCGCCAACGTAAACACATGCATGCCTATTAACCTAATCAAGGAAAACACCACTGCTGACTAAATGGCTGTGCTTACCTTCGGGTGGCTTAAGCCACCCTAACAGCGATTTAGGGTGGCTTAAGCCACCTTAACGTTTTCAATTATTACGGGAGCTATCGGTACCGGAAGCTAGATTTTTTTAGCTCAAAATGACGGCGACATTGTCTTCTTTTAGACACTATGTGCACTATTCGGCGAGCCCAAGTTCCCGGTGAGCAATTTTGGGAAGTATCCAAGAGGGTGCAACATTTAGCAAAATTTGAGCGATTTTCCCGGTTTTTTGCATACCCATGCTACTTCAACCGAGATTTTGAGGGTCAAGATGACCTCGGATCAAACTTTTGGCAAGACACTGCAGAAAGAGCAGCTCGAGATTTTGACAACATGGGTCTCCAAATTTTGAAAGCGTCTTAGAGGAAGCCCCCGGTGAGCTAATTAGCTTAAGGTGGCTTAAGCCATCTTAAGGAAAAATGGGAAATACCCACCCTACTTCAACAGAGATTTTGAGGGTCAAGATGAACTCAGATCAAACTTTTGATAAGACACTGCAGAAAGAGCAGCTCAAGATCTTGACGACATAGGTCTCCAAATTTTGAAAGCACCGCCGAAGAAGCCCCCATGAGCCCTTTAAGTTAGGGTGGCTTAAGCCACCTTAAGCTGCGGGTAATAGGCAAATAGCAAGCTAACAGCCGGTAGGGCTACGAGTGTAATCTGTTCCAAACCTGCAAGGTCCTTTGCCTCTTCGAGGAAGGACCGCTATCTCCCGTTTTCTCCATTGCAGCTTGCTGTTTTTTTTTTTACTCTCTTGCGAGAGTCAACCGCTCGTTTTTCAAATTGTAAAGAACTTCAAGACAAACACGACTTGGTTTGGCGCAACAGGCGGGATATCTCGCCTTGCATATCATCATCGTGCGCAATCGATCGCAAGCGCCATCGACTCGTCGTGATGACGGCCATGGCCATGCATGCGATTTCGCTATCTTATTATCTTAGTTTATATTCATGCACTCATCACCTGCTTGCCATGGAATTTCTATCATTTATACCGCGACTGTATGCCTTCCCCCATGTTCTCGCAATTTATACACATCGATTAGCCTTTCTTTAAATTTATACAAGCGTTTAGGCTCTCGATCTCAGATTCTCGCCTGTCTCCGCGGCTTTTAGGGGCGTATTTAGGACACCAAATCCCAATTACCCAGCTTTAGGGGGCATTTTGGCACTTTAGGACCATTCTCGATTTTTTAGTAAAACTTAGTGAATTTTAGTTAGAATCCTTGTTCAAGTGGGACCTTTAAGCTTTCGCTGGCTGCACGCGTTTCGTTCTTCCGCTTGTTCAGTACGGTGCTAATCCAGGGGCACTCAGTGCACTGGCCCAAACCAGTCTGAATTAAGCTTCCGTCCTACATCTGCTGCTGATTCGGAGCGCTTACACGTGGTGCTGGACCTCTGGGCTTGCGCTGGCTGCACGCACCGCGTATTTTTGCCTGGTCAGCGCGAGGTGAATCCAGGGGCACTCAGTGCACTGGCCTAAACCAGCCTGAATCAGGCCTCCAGTCTGTTGGTGAACGAGCTTTGCGCTGAGGGAGGGGACTCTTCCTTGGTCCCACTTGCTGAGCATTAACGCAGTACTTTACCACGGAGGGTGAGGCGGAGCCAAGCGCTGCCTCTGCCCAGTCCAGAGATCGTGAGGCACGACGGCTGGCGCGAGAGAGGGTCAGTCAGGATCTTGACACGGGATATATGAGCACAGAGGGGTCGGGTCCAGAATCCATCCCCTCCACACCGGTATCACCAGTAGCAGCAGTGCTCGCAGCAGCAGCAGCAGCCTCAGAGCCTGCAGCCAATCAGTTCCTCTTTGCGTTTGACGACGTAGACGAGATGGATCATTATGACAAGGATAGTCACACGCTTGACAAGGATGATGTCAAGCTCCACTACACTGGTGGCAAGAACGAGGATAGGGCGCTCTTTATCAGGCGTTTCGTTGACATGGTAGCGAAAGTACAGCGGGCTTACGAGGCTAGGAAGCGCAGGCACATGAGGTCAGCGGCTTTTCACGCGCTCAGTCAGCAGGCGAAGAAGGCTTTCGTCGACTCCAAGCCAGACTACAGATCGTTGTGGGATAGCCTGCCCTCGTTCCTAGCAGGGGACGATCATTCAACCTCAGTCGCCTATGACTGGTGGTGCGCTGCATATCTGAAGAATGGCATCATGGCCTCACACGCGTGTCATGTCTTGAGGGATCTCACCACGAGAGACGCTTTTCAGGGCTCAGTGCGCTGCGCACAACCTCCTTTCCATGAGCTGGCGCCAGGAGCGACATGGGCAGTCTGCAAGGTGTTCGAGGAAGGCGATGCCGATGACGAAGAGTCTGATGAGCGGGAAAGCGAGGGAACCTCCACTAAGGGTCTCACGGGGACAGATGGCACGGAGGATTCTCACTATTTTTGGGCCTTGAGGGCTTTCATTGCAGAGCTCGAAGCCAAGCTTTCAATGAAGGGCACCAAGGAGAAGGAGGACCTGTTGATAGCCAAGTCGCAGACCACCGAGCAGGACGGCCTCGCTTACGTGAAGAGCTGTCGCCGCAGGGAGGTAGCGCTCAACGTCGGCAAGATGGTGGAGGACCCCATTGTCAGGCAGAACATCGAGGAGTGCATCAAGGGTCTGCGCATCAAAGAGTACCGGGATCGCGTGTCCGAGCAGTTACGAGTCAGTCATCCTGCCCCCAACAAGGTCACATGGGAGGACCTGGAGGTCATCGTGGAGGTGCAGGACAAGCTGAAGAACGATGCGGAGTCTTGGGCTCTCACGCTGCAGCAGGATCTGGTTCGCAGACTCACCTGCGTGTACTCTTGCTACGAGGCCAGGCAGCTGGGGCTTGACCTGGCCGCACTAGTGTCCGCCATGAGGCGCTCTGGTTCTGCCCCCAAGACTGGAGACAGACGCAGGGACCCCAGGAAGAAGGAGCCAACACAGCATGGTGGTGATGACGCCAAGAAGCCTTCGAGGGAGGTGAACAATGCAGAGCGCCAGAAGCCTACCTACGGCAAGGTGCCACCACCTGACGCTTCGAAGGAATTCCAGTGTGATTGGTGCTTCACACGCTTGCCCCACACTCCAGAGCGTTGCTACACGGGGTGCCGTGATGCCCGCGTGCCTCCGAACTTCCACAAGGACAGGCAGACGAACTCGAGGTGGCCGAATGAGGTCAAGAATGCCCAGATGCGTGCTTACAACATCGCGCACCGCTTCGACAACCACAAGATGGGGATCACCACGAAGGAGTGGCTTAAGCTGCCAGAGGTCAAGCAGAAGCAACCGCAGCAGCAGCAGCAGCAGCAGGTGGCGGCCAGCGCTGAGGTCAAGGAGAAGCTCGCTGCAAAGTTGACAGGCCTTCAGACAGGGACACCTCCAAAGGGGGACAAGGGCGCCAATGCACAGGCCCAGTCAGAGGACAGCGATGCTGAGACTGAGTACAACTCCAACTTCAACCAGCAGGCTGAGTATGAGGAGGATGAGAGGGACTGCCCTGCTGATGATGGGCTGGAAGATAGTCATGATGTTGGCATCAGTCACGCACCAGGTCTCCAGGCCAGGGCCGCAGTCGCCCTGGGCAGCACTCAGAAGATGCAGAGCTTCCAAGTCAAGACGCCGGAGGAGTTCGACAAGGCCGCTCAGGTGCCCAGAGCCGTTCCTCCCAACGTCCTCAGCAGGAAATTTCACCTGCTGGCGTCCAACCTTCGCAGTTCCGTGCGCACTTGCTCGCAGATTGCGGCCATCTTGATATCCCAGCACGCCATCGACCTCCCAAAGGACATCGAGAACCTCCTGGCGCTGGAGGAGCTCATGGGCAACGAGCCGAAGAATGCGACAGAGCAACCCACCGAGGTCAACGAGCATGAACTTGAGGACGCGCACGCCACAGTGGTGCAGGGGGTAAGAGAGGGAGCAGATAGTGCAGAACACCGCACGATCGAGGAGGTGCCGCTGGACGAGATGCCCGACGGCGTGGTCGACAGTGCCGCCGCCCGGTGTGCAGCCGCTGCCTGTGTGAACGACCTGGGGGTGGTTTGACTTCAGCGACCATGGACATGTACGAGCTGGCACCATCAAGACCCGCGCCTACGACGTGCTGAGGGCAAAGATGAAGCAGCACCTGACCGACGAGCAGGTGTTGCTGATGACTCAGGTGCAGCCCATCTGCAAGTTGCAGAATGCCACCCTGCATGAGGGTCTGGCGTTGGTGTCGTCTGGTGGTGAGCTTATGCTGTATCGGGCAATCCTCATGGACACCGGCGCCAACTGCAACATCATCTCCATCGCGGTCGTGAGGCGGCTGGGCCTCACGGTGTACGAGGCCAGCACCGACGCCAAGGTCACCAGGTGTGACAACAGCCCTACGAAGTTCACGCATTACTGCTATGTGGACGTCATACTGGCTGCGGGCACACCGCACATGACGCTTCACCGGTTGTATGCCTTCGTGACCTTCGAGCCCGAGAACTCTTGGGATCTGCTGATAGGCACCGGGCCGCTGAAGAACTCCTTGATGATCGACATCAAGCTTGGAAGTGGCGTGGCCGTGTCACATGCGCCAACGATTTTGGGCATGGATGCTCAGGTGGTGCTTCCGTTGGTTGACATGACGCCACCCAGTGGCTACTATCCCATGGTCCTTGTGGGAGGACCATAATCGATTATGGTCCTCCACAAGGACCAATGTTGCAAGAATTTAATTGGGCATTGGTTCGGATCTAGAAGGCGCGCCCAATGATTTTTAGTATCAATGGGACATATATTAATTACTTCGATGCTTGGTCCGGCCTGGATCCACCCAATATATCCATGGCGTTCGCATTTGCGACAAGCACCCTCAACTTTTTCAGATTGCATTTTTTTGAAAATTCAAAAAGGCACAAAAATATACGATATCTTCAATAATTTTTTGGGAATAGTATGTGCAGGCTACACCTGCGTCCATGCGATCATATCGATCTTATACACATGTCCCCATCATATTTGGGTCATACGTCATGTTGGAGTGCATATATTGAGCATCTCCTCTAATGCTTATTAACAACCGTACACCTGTTTAGTCGGTTTTTTAGCCGGAATGGGATAATCGGTGCAAACATGACCCAATATCCACGATGCCCGCTAGAGTGCATTCACAGTGTAGTAGGAGCGTATGGTGCTTAAACTTTTGAAGTATATCCATAAAATGATTTTTTGAAAGCTTAACATAAGCCATATGGGCAAGTATGTGAGCGATGTGCACTCGTTAGCTTGACGCGAAGTTAAAATTAGAAGTGCAAAAATCACAAAATCCTTATTTCACTCGGGAGTGATCAGCCGCCACGGTAAACGAGAGCTCAGATGGCAGCTAGGGTGTGGACTATCCAACTAAGTTTCCATATTTGGTCATAAACTCAAGGTGTGCGACCATGAGCGGCCAACACCGCGCACCATGCAACCGCTAGGACGCTTAAAGACTATGGTCCTTGTGGGAGGACCATCTTTTTTCGACGATTTCGATAAAAAAACATATCAAAAGCGCACCCTTTAAGCACGCCCCTCTAGCACACGCGTGGACGATCCTGTAGGGGAAATTATTCAATTGACTCGTAAATATGATGCCAAAAGCGCGTATACGCCTCAAAGATCCATGTGGCATTCATAATAGTCATCGCGCGTTGGTCCTTGTGGGAGGACCATGAATTTGGATAGTAGCCACCAGGCGTCCCCACCTGCCCAGGCGGGTGGACCCAGTGGTGTGTCTGAAGTCGGAAATCTTTGGACAAGGAATGGAGTGTGAGTGGCTAAAGCACCCACCTCTGAGCACAAGGGAGGAGAGATTTGCTGCTTCTGGGATTCAGCTTGAGCACATCGATGACAATGACGAGTCACCATTGGGGTCACCAGCGCCTTCGCCAAGACCTCCT
The DNA here is from genome assembly GCA_001247695.2 of Cymbomonas tetramitiformis. NCBI lineage: Eukaryota > Viridiplantae > Chlorophyta > Pyramimonadophyceae > Pyramimonadales > Pyramimonadaceae > Cymbomonas > Cymbomonas tetramitiformis. Next base: position 31,985 of record LGRX02026179.1, on the reverse strand, counting down.
GCTGAGCGCCCACGACCTCGAGCCATCACGCGAGCGGAGCTCGAGGAAAGGTGTCGCCATCGGACGTGTCCCCTTGAAGGCGGCCGAAGGAGTGACCTGGCGTCTCTGGCGCCCGCCGTACAGGCAGCATCGGAGCGCATGCTCGAACAATTTTACGAAGAGCCGAACCCCTGGAAGGGTGGATACGCGAGGTGGGTCACTGAGGACCAGGTTGCTGGGGATCGTCCGTCTCTGGATGCCCCTCTCGACTACAACTGGGCGGATCAGAGACTGTACGTGGACCGGCACCATGTCGCGCGTCTCTGCCGCATCCTTCAGGACCCAGCCCAGGACATGCCGACCAGACCTTCCCAAGATCATGTCTGCGTGGAATTCGCCCGCTGTCTCGAGCAGAAGTGGGTGACGGTGGACCAGCTGATGCCCCCTAACTGGCTGCACGTGGACCAGAAGCTGGATCACGACGAGGAAAAGGACCGCTGGGTGCTTGATGGCAGCTACATGACGCACGTGCCGTCCTCTGCCAGCAAGCAGGATGTCGTCAAGCCTAGGGAGAGAGGCAGATCGCGGCTCGACCTCAACCCGATCCAGAGACTGCAGGACACGCTCCAGGCGTTGTTCAAGTACCCCAGTGGTGAGGTCACTGGCACCCTTATGTGGGACCTGAAGGAGCACGTCCTCTGTGTCCAACCGAGCACAGCCACGCAGTACCTCGATTTGATGCGCTGCACGTTGGATCATGCGCTCGTGTACAATAGTGAGGAGTTGCTGGACGAGCTCCAACTCCCTCACTGGTATGAGAGCACTGGTGTCTGGACATACCAGCTGCTCAGGTACCTCTGCCCAGTGGACATGGAGTCCCTCTCGGATGGCATACTCCGGCGATATGGTCGAAATGGCAGTAAGGGACCACCTCTGGAGCTCGTCTCGCTGGATTCCAACACCAAGTACTACCCAGTGGGGGATGGTCTTGGGGGGCCTGGCAGGGTGTTCTCCGAGAATGCCGCTGCCCAGAAGTACGTGCGCCTGGGGGAGATGAGGAAGATGCTCAAGTCAGTCAACACCAGGCAGCAGGGCTACGATGCGCTCGATGCAGATGCAGTACGCAGGCCACCACCGCCCAACGACATGGCCAGCACAAGGCTCACGAAGCGAGCCCCTACGCAGCCACCCGCTCCTGCCGCAGGGGCAGGACCATCTCAGGCTGCCGCTGGACCATCTCAGGCTGCCGCTGGACCGTCTCGGGCTGCCGCTGGGCCGTCTCGTGTCAGGGCCATCAGCAGCTCACCGCCGCGCATGTTAAGCATCGCGCATCGCCCAACGCCGTCGCCGCCATCCAGCGACATTGGGCCAGCGAACAATCCTCATGAGTTGTCACCTCGACTCGTTTGCGCCACCGCAGCTTGGCCGTCGGATCCTGCTGATAGCCCTTCTCGAGGGGGGTCGCCCCCTGCGTCGCCTGCTGCGAGCAACGCTGGCTCATGGGCAAACTCGATCCGTGTCTCACGTGATGCCCGATCACGTTCCCCGGGAGGCCCGCCTTCTACGCCTCCGAGTCCACCACGGGCGCATCATCTGTCTCAGTCCCCTGCGAGGGCGCCTCCATCTCCATCGGGGTCAGATTGGGATGCCGTGCAAATGGCCACCTCATCCGTCAGTGCAGTGGGCAGATTTCTGTCCGTGGGGGAGGTGAGAGCCTTGAAGGATCGCCGCAACCTCACCGTCTTTATGGTGAAGTTTGGCTTGACATTCGTGGACCGTTGCAGGGGCCAACGAGTCGTGTATGAGCTTGGCGTGTGCAACCGGGAGCGAGGTCTCAGGCTGCGGAGTTATCCGGGCATCACCAGCAAGGTCGCCAAGAAGCATGACAAAACCATCGCTTGCGGACACCGGGGCTGGCGCCTCCCTCTTGGGGGACAGACGACGTCTTCCAACCTGCTGGAGGCTATCATGTCAGCCTATGCTGATCTGTCGCATCATAGCTCAGGGCAGAGGCGCGCAGGGGGTCATGCGAGGAACATCGAGTTCTCGCTGTGCACCTACGTAGAGCTTGGGTCAGCACACGTGCTGCGCTGCATGGCGCACCCGAATGCCACGCCGGTGTACTACATCTTCATGGAGGACCAGCTATGTTTGCCTTGGCACGCTGAGTTCACAAACGAGTACCTCATGCGAGACGACCGGAAGTTCACATGCTTGCAGTGGGGGACCAGGGACGTGGCCGCGCCATGGTTGCTGCCAGCCCTGGGGGCCTTGGAGGCGCGTCGTCTTCCGCCGCCGCCGCCCGCCCATCAGGCTCGAGTGGCCGAAAGGCCCGAACACGTGGATACGGCCTGGCGGAGGAATGTGGACGAGGTTCGCGACCCCCCTGCGCGTCATCAGTGCCAGCCTTCTGTCAGAACGTCTGAGCATCGACCGGGCGCGGGCGGTGCTGCGCGCTCGTCTGCGCCTTCCGTTGACCGCCATGGGACTGCTACCCATGTCGTCCATGCGTCAAGGGCGTCCAGGATGCCGGCCAACCATGACTCGCGGCGTCTTCCTTCTCCGACTGCTTCGGTATGCAGCGAGGTGACGGAGGCGTTTGAGCGCTACACAGACGGACAACGTGAGGCGCAAAGACAGCAAGCGTATTTTCATCAGGGCTCCCCGGCAGAGTACATTGCTTTATTTTCCTCCATCGGCCCGGATGCGATAATATCATAGGCCAGCCATCGGCCAAATCGGCCGAACACTAAAATCGCCCGCCGCAGGCGCGAAATTTTGGATTTAAGTATGGCGAATTGTTAAAATAGTATCGAAAGTACTTGTTTTCTTTGGCCGAAACATGGCCGGTGCGAAATTATGGACGGCCCGCAAGTGGGCACATCATCGGCCCGCGAGCGGCCCGGAGCGGCGTCAAGCGGCCCCGGGCCGGCCCGTCAGGGTAAGCAATGTTCCCTGCTCCCCGGGCACAGCGGGCGGGTGGCCCTGATGCACAACCAACGCTGTGGCCGTGGGCTGCCTGCACAGGCAGTCCACTTGAGGCCAGGTGTCCTGCGGGCGTGTATCTCGCTTACGGGCAGTGCAGTGGTTTGGTGGTGGCTGGGACGAGGTCCCGTGCCCATGGTCGCCGTTTGGGCGATGTGGGAGGCAATGGCATGGCACTTGACATGGTGCCCTTTTCACGTTTGGTGGAGGCGCTGCGTGGCCTCGTTTGGTGGAGGCGCTGCGTGGCCTCGTTTTTGGACCAGCTGCCAGTGTGGTGGTCGTCTGCTCGACGTTATCCCCGTCGTGCATGTTACGACATTTGGGTCTTATGGGCTCTCGCCTGCATTTGGTACGTTGGGTTGCTTATCGTGCGCACCACGGGCATTTATGCTGGCGTGCACCGTGTTCGTGCAGGAGGCTGGATGGTGGTGCCCCTTCGGGGGGTGGTCGTTTCCTTGGCGTGCTGGTCGCAGTGTGCCGCCGCCCTCCTCCTCATGGTCCTCGCCTGGCTTTGGGTTTGCACCAGCATTTACGCTGAGGATGTGGCGCGCCACGCCTCCTGTGTCGTGGACGACCCTCTGGACGCGGGTCACATTCGACGTGACCATGGATGGACAGTTCCGTCCCTGCGTTGGTCCCAAGTTTTCTTGTTGGGCCGCGTGTGCCTGCCCACTGTGCCGGCCAGGTTGGATAAGCCTCGCTTTGCGGCGCGCTGGGCGCAGCTTCGGCGCAATCTCCGACTACATCGCATCGCGCAGGCCGCCTACGTGGTGCTTGTCCTCGCAGTCGTGGTCTCCACCGCCGCTGGTGGGAGTACTCGCTTGGCGCACGGGGGGTGGAGAGTAATGGCGTGCTTCTTCGCTTCAAACTCGCCGGCAGCCGCAGTGCATTTCAACAGAATTTTGCGATTTTTCCTGCTTTTGTGCGGAATCTTGTGGGTTGCTGGCAAGCTGACCGAGAGTGTGCCTACGTACGATGTCATGTCACCCACGCGCAGTGCCTGGGGTGCGTCCCCCTGCACTTCTTGGGAGGCTCAGCAATCCTCGAGGCAATGGGAGCCGGGCTGGGAAGCCAACGTCGCGGAGCAGGATGAGGTCTTGCCGTACACCGTGCTGGACGAGCTTCAACCTCTAGGTGACACGACAGTGACCAAGGACGAGGCAGCGTGGCTCGACACTGAGCTCAATGCCACGTTTGGAGGACATCCTGACTTCAAGGAGGAGCACTGGGAGGAAATGCGAAATGTTCTTCGCAGGTGCAAGACCACTTTTGCCAACAGTCCTCACGATCTGACAGGCTACAAGGGCAAGGCGGAGCACAACACGTTCTCCATTCCTTTCGTAGACGAATCCAAGGCCGCCTACCAGAGACCCAGGAAGTACAGCCCGGGCGAGCAGGAAATCATCGATATCCACTGCAAGGAACTTTTGGAGTATGGCTTCATAGAGCCTGCAGCCAAGCATTGCAGGCATGCGAGTAACGTCGTCGTGGCTGGCAAGAAGGATCATGAGACTGGCCTGTGGACCCAGACGAGATTCTGCGTGGACCTCAGGGGTGTCAACCGGCACTCCCTCAAAGACAATACGCTGCCACATCGACCAGAGGAGCTCTATCAGAAAGTGGCGAAGGCCAATAAGTTCAAGACCACGCTGGATGCCACCAAAGCCTTCCACCAGATTCCCATGGCCACGGAAGAGGACAGGAGCAAGACGGCGTTTTGGTGGAAGAATCAGCTGTACCAGTACACCTCGATGCCTTTTTGGGGCAGCTGGAGCCACTTCTGCGTTTGTGAGAATCATGGACTACGAGTTACGTCACTTGCAGCATTGTACGGTGGCATACGTCGACGACGTAGTGGTACATTGCTGAATGGTGGCAAGGGACTCCGCCGCACGTTGGTCGAACAACAGAAGCCAGTTGACGACCGGGGCGTAGAAAACCGGGGCGAGGGCCTTGATGTACAGGGACTTGACCTCCATGTCGTCGAGAGTGCTCTTCCGCCGAGCAGACCGAAAAGCGGCGTTGAAGGCGGCATTAGTCCGCGACGGGTCGAACTGGGTGATCTTGATGGCCAGAAGGTCTGCGGTGCCTTGAAAAGGTTCGCCGGAATCCAGAAGCATTCTGGCGATCTCCAGCAACACCCGTTTCCCATCAAACGGGCGTGTCTCCGCCGAAGACTCCATCCAGTCCGCCGCGGGCGACACCGGAGCGATGATGATGAATTCCAGTGTCGAAAATAACAGTTTGTTCGCCTCGGCGCGAACGGGCAGCGTGGCATCCTCCAGGTCGAACAGAGAAGAAAACGCGGACTCCTCAGTGACGAAAATGTCCCGTAACGCCAGCACCAGACGGGCGAAAACGGAGCTGACGTTCGATTCCGTACCATCAAAACGTCCATGTTTGTCGTCGTGCACCTTCTTGATGACGGGCTTGGCGGCACGCTCGTCGAAGGATTCCTTCGCCAGACGTCTGACCGCGTCGAGGAACATTGCCCCTGCCGATTGGGCAGCCGGCGCAGCCGCAACAGTAGGAGTGGCTGGTGTAGTCGCATGTCTGGCTCAGGGAACATATCAACGCCCTATGGCCGGTCTGTGGCCGTACGATGAGGGCTGTGGCCGAGGTTTGGCCGAGAGCCGAAATCGGCATTGGCCGTACGACGGCGTTCGTGGCTTGAGGGGCCCAAAAATTGTGTGGCCAAGCTGGCCGAAGGTGGGCCGTGATGATTTTCGATCGATAGGCGACTGTGGATATTCGTGGCCGAACGATCCAACGCTTGGTCGAAGCCTGGCCGACCAACCGGAGGTCTTAAAGAATATTTCGTTCCTACACCCTTGCTACTTGTAATGAAAACTGCGTACGTACAGTCCCCAACGTAAGCCGACGAAAGTCTTATGATCACTTGATCAGTCCGATGTGCATCCTCACTTGACTTTCGGACGATCTTTCTAGGAGGCTGGAAAACCTAAACTGGTGTGCGCTGTGCGTATTTTTATGGTCATTCATCTCCAACGTTTTTCTGCTGGGTACAGTTAAAATGATAGAAATCAGTCAGGACACTGACGAACGCACCGATGATCATGCACAGGGTTCTAGTCGACTAGTCGTGTGTCCACTACCCGGTGGTACATGGGGATGTACCCAGGAGGGTCTGGGTACATAGCGATGTACCCAAGCTGCGCGATGTGTTTCAATGACTAAATTCATTAATGCATGAAAATATATTATCTTAAGACCCTCCCCAGGGTGCCAATATATCGCAGGGCTAATTTTGACTCGCTAGCATATCCACTCGTGACGTTCCGAACTCGTGAATACCGGCTGCTTTAACCGACATTTTGAGGATCAAGGCGACCTCGGATGAAAATTTTGATAAGACACTACGGAAAGAGCAGGTCGAGAACTTGATAACATGGGTCCTCAAATTTTCAAAGGGCCGTCGATGAGGCAGGTAGTATAAGCAAAATTCCAGTCATTGCGGTATAATCGGCCCTTTTTCGGTAAATTCTAAGAACACATCGAACGCCACGACGTTTGAAGCTGAAACTTTTGGCTGAAACGCCCACCCAATGAATGACACTTGCTTTTTAGGGTACTACATGATGCACGAACGTTAGATTTGGCGATGCTATTGTTTAAGGAGCACATATATATGAGGCATCCCCATCGATGTACCCAAGGGATGTACCCAAAAATATCGACTTTTCATTTCCTTTCCGGCGGCATACGGCGGTAGCCGGCGTTTGAGTATGTACACGTGATCAAATAGCCGGCATGCGCGCATCCGCTTATGAGGGATCGGTTTAGGGTATTGTCAAGACATTTGCCCAAGCGGTCGGTGCACAAATGACACGGGAAAATCTGCATACGTTGGGTACATCGTGATGTACCCAAGGCCGGGTAGTGGACACGTGTGTGATGAGTGGGAACAAGCCTCTTGCAGCGATTCTGGGGGTGCAGTCCTTATCGCTGATGAACCTGAAACCTCTGATCCTCCTCTGCCTTTTATTTACTTTGAATTTCGGCGAGTTCTCGTGCATCCAGACCACAGCTATTCCACTTACGCGAGGTGGGATACGTTTCTTCCTATGACCCTCCACTCATGGTTTGCAAAGGTGCCGAGCCCGACATTTTGAGCTATCAAACGTAATAATACGGTCAGCAGTTCTCATTGTGAACATGTGTGGGGCTGTGGACACCTGAGCTAATTCCTGTCTTAACAATCGAGATTGGCATCTTACACTATTTGGATTTTCAATAAAGAACTGGACTTGCAAGATCTAGCATGTTACACATGTGATTTGCAAGATGTCATGCAGTAAATCATAGGTATGTATAACAATAATGCACAGCCGTTATCGTGATCAGGCTGTATTGATGCATGCCAAGCAATAATGCATGGATTTGTGCACGCCAAGCTGTTATCGTGATCAGGCTTGGATTTATACATGTGTGATGATTTTGTCACTCACAGTCAATCACAGCATGTTGTCATTTACAAGCTGTCACTCGCATATCATCACAGTATAACTTGTGCACACAATTACAGTATGCTATGTGTATAATGATGATGGTATCGCACACACTATTTCTGCGCAGCATGTGTGTGTATTATTGGGCATCATTTTATCATGCGTCCATCTGCGCAGCATGTGTGCGTCCACTTGGTGCGAAATTGTACGAACATCGAGATCGCACACTATGTATGCGCGCGATACATATGTATGTCGCGCTGCATACTGATGTATGCGTCGCACTGTACAAGCTATATTCATCGAACATTTTTGTCGCACGGTATGAAAGATGATCACCGCGCATATGCGCGCATGGTGTGAAGTATGATCATCGCTGTCGCACATCTTTGTCGCACAGTACGAATGCGAATTTCGCTGTCGCACATCTTTGTTGCACAGTACGAATGCGAATGCCGCTGTCGCCGATAACGAGATTATGTGCATCTCTGTCGCGCTTGATGCGAATCATGTACATCGCTGTCGCAGTTGATGCGAATCATGAACACTGTCGTTCATTTTTCATTTACGCGCATGATTCCCGCATATCGTACCATACCCTGCGATTATTGACAGCATACATGCACGATTTGAAACATCCGTGCGCACACCTTGTCGCAATATATTCACTGCTGAAATGCTGTTGAATGCGAATATGGTCGCGCTGATGATATTTATTGCACAACTCCGTTCGCTGTCGATGTATTGCGGCGAATGCTGTCGTATATGTGCAGATATTCGACGTTATATATGCGAACTCTGTCGCGCCGTATACTTATCAATATACGAATATGTGTCAAGTCTGCTGCACACACTTCTTCTCGTTCTTCGGCTGAGCGGAGAATACCACTGTCAGGGCTCGCTATGCGAACGCTATGTTGACGCGGCTGCTATTGAACAGTAACAGCCGAAAGTAATATTATGGTGGGGTATGAGTGCAGCAGTCTGGTGACCAGAAGTGCTTGCTTGAGCCCAATGCTCCTCATATACTTCCAGTGCCCTCACACATCTCATGCGTTACCACCATCGGGTTGTGAACCCGAGGGCACTGGGTGAACTACCCGCATCGGCTGGTCGATATAGCCTTTGATGCTCGCATGTTGTTCATTTCATGCTAGAAGCGAAGACGCGTCTTATCAGGACACTTCGGTTCTTCAAGACTTGTCTTGCTTCGCCATCTCGATGCCATATACTTGGCCTCTTGATGACAGATGTCACTCACCTTAGGTGGATGACAGACATTATGACTGTACATGTCATATATAGTCGACCGTACTGACAATACTCGACGACTGTATGTCATTATGACATATGACATGACATGATATGACATGACATGATATGACATGTATGGCAGGTATGGCAGGTATGACCGGTATGACATGTATGACACATATGTCATCGGTCATATCCCTGACATTATATGTTCGGGGTCTAGGGTTCCGGGACCGGTGACAGTCATACACCCTAACTATAGGAATGTCAGTCGGGGCGTCACTTCCAGCAATTACTTTTTACCCGACATGACTTCCGCCCGACAGGAGGGAGTTGGCGCCGCGCTGCGTGCAGCGCGTGCGCGCCATGGTGCTTCTCCGTCCCCATCACCGCCCACCTCGCACTCTACACCGTCCGCAGGTGCTCGACGACCCCGCCGCATTGTGGGGACTTCGTCCCTGCGTGCGAAACCGACATCTTCGATCGAGGCTCCCACGGCTTTCGATTTCTTCAACAACCCCGACATTTTGGTTACTACGACTGTGGAGGAGGGCCGCGAGGATCAATTCAGCGAGCAACTTTCTTATGCTTTTACGTATGGGAGCGACCTCGTCAACTTCCTCAAGTCCACTGGTTTCAAACTTCCCACTGGCTACACCCTCGAACAACACCGCCGACGCTGACTTCGCTGCCCTCACCGCTGGACTGGCTCACGTCATGCTCCCGATCTCGTACGCTGAGTCGGCCAAGCTGCTTGACCTGGAGCACGAGTACGATTTCTATCACAGTACTGTGAACGAGATCCTTCATGGAGAGTCTGACTTTCGCCCCCCCATAAATTGGGGGTGACTTTCTCTTCATGTGTCACCCCTCGCCGTGTAGTGTCACTTGCATCTTGCCGGCCTGTCTGCCTGTCCCTCAGATAGACAATAAAACACTATCCGGTATTTTATTATCTAACTTAGCCCACTACCGGAAGCCTGAACGTAGTCCGTTTCCGCCCCTGCAGATATATATATATATATTCATATATATCTCTTTCTTCATCAGGTTATGTGCCTGTTCCACTTGGATTATTTTCGTGGCATTTCCTAGGCGGCTTTGGTCCTTGGGGCTGCACCAACGCCTCTCGCAACATGTTTTTGGCGTCAAGCACCAGCTTCGCAAATTCGGCACCAGCCTCTCCTCATCTTTGGCCACCGTTGACGATCGCGGCCGAGGACATTTTGCTCGCTGAACCATCCGAGCGCGGGGTAGCACCAGCACCCTACAACTTTTTGCGTACGCACAAGCTACGAGTTCGACATCATCTCCATCGCCTTTGCTTCTCTGGACAACAGCGCCCCTTCTGGAGAAAAACTGGCTCAGTTTACGACGTGTTTGACGTGACCGGCGTCTTCCTCGTCAAATTTTATCCCAAATTGACATTTACGTCGCCCGATTTGGCTGATTTTACGAAGAAATACGTTTTCGACACGAACCCAAACGTGCTTTCGCCTTTCTGGACAGCAACACCGTTTCTGCAGGAGAATTGGCTTGCCGCACGACTTTTTTGACGTCACCGGCGTCTCCCCCGTCATATTTCACCCCATTTTGACTTTTTCATCGCTTGAAATTGTTAATTTTACGAAAAGTTGGGTTTTTGCTTCGGAACCCTATAAGGGTATCACATAATTCTGCAGCCTGCTGTCGGCCATGTCCACCGCGCACCAGCGTGCACGCGTGGCCGCTATTCGTGCTGCCCTAGCGTCTTTCCGAGGACATCGGCAACTTTTTACCGCTGGCTATGGTCTGGTGGTGCTTGGTGGTGCTTCCACGCAGAGCACCAATTATGACTTCAACAATTGCATCGTCGGCGACACGCGCTTTGACTCGTGCGACTTCGCCTCTCCACCTTCGTCGCCTTCACCATGCACACCCCTTGGCCGCCACCTAGTGGCGCCTGGTTGTGCCATCGCACTTGCCTCCCCCCTCCCTATAATTCCTCTCGACCTTGCTCCCATTCGCACAATCACACCCCCTCGCCGCATTTTTCACCTTCCACCTCCCTGCCTCCTCTTCATTGACGCATGCGCTCTGGTGGTGCCACCCGCCGTTGCCCCACACCGCGTGGGCGTTGGTTGACCTCGTCTTGGCGGCGCTCGTCTTATTCCGCAATCGAGAACGCCGCCGCCATCCACCCTCGACAGTTGGAGCCTAGTGTCAGCGGTCGGCCTGCGGGAGTAGTTATCCCCGCAGCACATGCATGGGCATAAGCCCCTAGAGCACGCATCTAGAGACCAACGCAGGCGGAGCCACCGCTAGTTGGGTTGGGAAAGACCCCTATGGGTCTCACATGGTGTACAGTATTTTCCCTTAGGGTTTTGCCTTCGTGCCTGCCGTAGGATGTTAGGCCTGGCCTGGCAAGTTGGCATCGTGGCACCTCACGCAGTCTTCGGGGTGAGGTGGTGTCATGGAGAGACGGACTTTCGCCCCCCCATAAATTGGGGGTGACTGTCTCTTCCTGTGTCACCCCTCGCCGTGTAGTGTCACTTGCATCTTGCCTGCCTGTCTGCCTGTCCCTCAAATAGACAATAAAACACTATCCGGTATTTTATTATCTACCTTAGCCCACTACCGGAAGCCTGAACGTAGTCCGTTTCCGCCCCTGCAGTTATATATATACGCTTGTATATTATATATATTCACATATATATATCTTTCTTCATCAATCCTCTTATGCCTCCTACCTCACCCCCTTCGTGGTAACGCCTTGGCCGTATATCACGAGTGTGCACGTTCCCATCCCGCTGACGGCCGCTACGCACTTCAGCGACTCCGCTACGAGGTCGAGGGCGTGCCCGACGCCGATGACATGCGTTACTGGACCCAGATGAGGGCTATCACCCTCTCCGAGACCGTGGACCCAGCTCCCCAACTGGCTACGATTCGACGCCTTTGTGAGCGTCACCGCAAGATCAATCCGACGTACTCCGACTCTGACCGCGTCGCTGACCTCTAGCACAATCTGTCCGAGTCCGCCAAGAAGAGCCCTTACGTCGCCCCACTGTACCTGGTGGTGCTCCGCGAGTTGCGTGCAAGTCATTCTTTCTCTTTTGACCGCCTCGCATTACGCATTCGCCTTGCTTTCCGGGACGCAAGCCCCCTTGCCACACTTTCGTCCCGCCCGCAGGATTCCGACACTTCCGGCTATCGCCCCAAGACCCCGGCTCAGAAGCCCTAGACTCCTGACCCTACTGCCATGGCGCTTCGCCCACAAAAGCAATCGAAGGCACCGCTTGATGGAGAGTGGGTGGCGGATTCCCCCACCGCCCTCTACAAGAAGTGGTCCGGCACGGGCTACCCATGTGCTGTGTGTTTCCGCATGTGGGGTGTCACTGACGCGCACTCTGACACCCGTGGTGCTTGCCCCTACGTTTGCATCGAGGCCTTCGCCAACGACAAGCACCTACAATCATTCAAGCCTGCCGCACCCCGCCCGCCCGTCGCTTGGCCCGCCGCCTGCGGCCAAAGCATCGTGACCCGCCGCCCACGGGTAATGCGACCACCCCACCGGCTGAAACCGACTTGGGGGCAGCATTCCAATCCGCGCTTGGTGGTGCTGGCGTGATCGACACCATCGATGCCGACGCTACGGTGGTGTCTGCAGAGGATTCCGCCGCCTCTCCGCTGTTGGATGGGCCTGTTGGTGCCTCCCTGGCCTTCCAGGACGAGGACACTGACTGGCCGGCTTTTTGATCTTCACCTGTTTGGGTCCCGCACATTACAGAGGCTGAAGATGTGATTGGCACTTTTCCGAAACCCTAGATTGAAAACCTTGATTGACACATCGCGAGTTCACCAGTAGCTAGCAAAACATTACATTTCTTCTAGCCGCCTGCCCGGGAGTACCGGCTGGCCCTGCAGTGCACCTCCCACCTTCGGGGCGAGGCGTGGTGTCATGGGAACACCGACTTTCACCCCCCCACAAGGGGGGAGGTCCGTGGTGCCCTGTGTCACCCCTCGCCTGCTCGGATGTCACTTGCAGTGCCTGTTGTTCGCTCAGCTCGTGTGTCACGGTCCGCCTGCTTAAAGTCCGACCATCTTTCAGTTTAATTCGACTTTAGACTTACCGAAAACCCTGTCTCACTATGCTCACAAACTCAAGAGAAGAGTATATATATTGATATATATCTACTTTCCTATAAAAAATGGTGAAAAACGGCAACAATGCTGGAGGGAGATGACAGAAAAGGCTAATATATATTATATATTAGACTGGCGGAAGCACTAGCAGGGAGTGACACCGCAATTCACTGCAGACTAAGATGAGATAATAAAATAACTTTGGGGTTTTATTATCGCGGAACGAACTGGCGGAAGCAAGCGGACGTGGCACCTCGGGTCAAGGGGTGATCAGAGAGAGTGTGACTGCCCCCCACCTTATGGGGGGGGCTGAAAGTCTCATCTCACATCACACCACCTCACCCCGAAGGCGTGAGGTGCCACAACAAGGCAGGCAAGCCTGCATCCCAAACCTAAACCCTAGGCAAAAACAGGCAGCAGTTATAGGCCCAATGGGACCTCTTGCAGTTCGAAACTACTGCACAACATAGCTAGAGCCGTTCATTGCATGTGTCCGTCTAATTCACACCACCAGACCGTGATGCGTCGATTGTGGTGTCACTCCCTGACGGTTGGCGGTCGATTGTGGCATTGGCGATGGGCTGCGACCCCATGAAAGGCGGTAACCAGACCGGCCCCTCAGATACCAACCAATACCTGTGCGCGGCCATGGCGTAACGTGGCCAAGCACCACCAGAGGCAAGTGGCAGAGGGGGAGGAATGTGGGAATGGCGCTCTCGTAGGGGTCATAGCACTCGTTGTCGATGGCGAAAATGTCGGAGTCGCGCTTGGTGTCTGGTGCGCAAGCACCACCAGACACCACCAGACCAAAGCCAGAGGTAGAATGTTGTCGCGCACGATGAGGTCAAGTGGACATGGTCGCTGACCACTGACTGCTGACTGCAGAATCTGCGAACCCAAAATTAGGGTTCCCAAGCGGAAAGCGAGTTTCTCGTAAAATTAAGCAAATCAAACGATGAAAGGGTCAACTAGGGGTAGATTCTCGCGGGGAAAACGTCGGTCAAGTCAAAAACGTCGTGCGGTAAACCGTTCTCCCGCCAGGAGCGGTGCTGCTGGCCAGATAGTCGAGAGCGCGTTTGGGTGCTTGGTGTGAACGTAACTTTCCGTAAAATTAACCAAATTGAGCGATGAAGAAGTCAAATTTGGGTAAAATTCGACGAAGAAAACGGCGGTGAGGTCAAAAACGTCGTGCGGCAAGCCAATTTTCCGGCAGCGGAGGCGCTGCTGGCCAGAGTGTTGAAGGCGTAAATGTCTGTTGAAAGTTCAGAGATGCGGCGAAATCAAAAACGCCGATACGTAGGGGCGAAGGTCTCGTTAAATTCGGTTGAAGTTGGTCGAAAAATTACAAATTTCCGAGGTACGTGCGGAGGTTACGTGCAGGCTACGTGCGGGTTACGTGCGGGTTACGTGCGGGTTACGTGCGGGTTACGTGCGTGATCAAAGTTGCCGAGAAAAGGATGCCACACCAAAGATGGTGGACCGATAACCTGACAGAAAAGGCTAATATATATTATATATTAGACTGGCGGAAGCACTAGCAGGGAGTGACACCGCAATTCACTGCAGACTAAGATGAAATAATAAAATAACTTTGGGGTTTTATTATCGCGGAACGAACTGCTGGCGGAAGCAAGCTGACGTGGCACCTCGGGTCAAGGGGTGATCAGAGAGAGTGTGACTGCCCCCCACCTTATGGGGGGGGCTGAAAGTCTCATCTCACATCAGGAGAACGAAACGAAGGGAGAAAAAGGGGATAAAAGGGAGACAAAGGGAGAAAAAAGGAGACGACTCAAAAAAAAATTTGCGCTTGCGGCGGGCATTTGTGGAGAAATTTGACCCATGCTCCGAGTAATCGCACGCATGCGCTGCAACTTACCAAACCATTTTCTTGGACTAGGGTCCTCGGAGCTCACGGGACGAAAATATGCACGATTTAGGCGGGTACCGCATCCGTCTCCGAGCCTTTTCGATCAACTGTAACGTCGACCCTCGCGTGTCGCAGGCCGCGCCGCGGCCGCGCTCGGAAAACTCTGGGGACAAGCGTATAAAGTCTCCCCATGAATCATCGGGAAGCAACCGGAAGTGGCATACTGAAACCCCTTCGTCGAGCCTTCGTCAGCGTTGCAACCGACCCCTCCACCCACGATGTAGCGGTGCGTATGCCCCCCTCGTCGACACAGCACGAAAACGCGCCGCGTGGCATAGCACGAGAGTGTCACTGTACTTTGCTCGTGCTGTCGCTGTCGTGTCGGTAAACAGAAGTTCTTTTCAAGCAAAATGCTTGTGGACAGACGGTCATATAGATCATCTAGCATGCAACAACTCGAACTGGGATGCTGAACGGAAAAGGTGCAGGAGGTGTCACCAGATACTTGTACCACGGAAACGCTCTGCTCAGTTGTAACAGACTCGATTGTTGCCGCATAGGATTCCTCATTGTCGAACTATACAAGTTCTAATGATTTCCACCTTTCTTGAGACACTCTTTCCACGTGCACACGAAATTGAAGTCCGAGGTCCAAAAATGCCACCTGGTCTGCAGGCCCGCGTCGATGCGGACCCAGTCAATAGCAAAGTCAATACGTGCCTTTGCATAGGCATTAGTGGGGCAAGTCGCAGTGGAAAGAGCAGGCTTGCCAAGGAAATCTTGCGAAAGAAACCAGGTTGCACAAAACCTCGGATAGTATGCCAAGACGACTTCTGGAGCCGCTCGGTTCCAAATGAAGTGTCAGGGAAAATGTGCAGCCAGGAGGAGCCGCAGTGCACTCAATGGGATGATTTTGTGCGCGAGATAGAAATTTCAAAGCAGCGATGCGATCTTGTCATCGTGGAGGGCTTTCAGCTACTGCACGACCCCCGAGTTGCGGAGCTTGTCGACGTTGCTTACCACTTAGATTTACCGAAAGAAGAGATATGCCGAAGAAGATCAGCTAAGCACGAAGCCCAGCGACCAAATTTGAATCGGCAAACGTTGTCGTATTGCAAAGCTTTTCTGTGGCCGGCTCACGAGAGATATATGGCTCAAGCCGTGGATCCCCGACCCAATGTTAAGCGAATTGATGTACTTGGTAGGCCCTTTGAAGAATTTTCAGAGGAAATATTCAGCGAAGTGCGAAATCTTTTTGCGGAACTTCTCACAGATAAAAACGTCGCATCGTTCGCCGACGAAACCCAAACAGTGGTAACACCAGTGCGAGTCGTCGAAAACGAGCTGCACGGAATCCTAAAGGTGTCATCCTCCGGTGCTTCAAGTGAAACTTCGCCTCCTCAGGGTGTTTCAGAGAGTTCTGGCGAAGACCTGTTTTTGAAAGTAAGATCAAACCTGAAGACTCGTCGAAAAGGTCGACCTGTTGTGCTAATCTCTACCGGCTCGTTCAATCCTGTACATTTACAGCACATAGAAATATTTGAAGTTGCCAAACGGCATCTTGAAGATCAAGGTCTTTGTGTGGTCGGTGGATTCATATCACCTTCCCACGACGAATACGTTGGTGCAAAGCTACGTTCGCAGGCTATAGCCGTAGAACATCGCATACAAATGCTTCGTTTAGCGACAGAGACCTCCAGCTTCATTACGATATCTGAATGGGAAGCCGCGCAGCCAAGATTTGAGGACTTCCCAAGAGTCGCGCGGAACATGTTAAGAGAAATACAAACTGCCTTCCCACGCGAAAATATACAAGTACTGTACCTTTGTGGTACAGACCATTTCAATAAGTGCGGTCTCCGCTTTGGGCTCGGGGATGTCGGAGTGGTGGCAGTGGCACGAAGTGGATACAAGTGCCCTTTGTTAAAACCTCCAGCAAATGTTTTTGTGTTTGAAGGTACCTTTGCATCAGATGCTAGTTCAACAGAAGTGCGAAACAAACTTGAAGCACAACGGAAGAGCGGCAGGCCTCAGAGTATGCCGCACTTGTTGGTTCCTCAGGTCGAAAGCTACCTTCGGGAGAATGTGCTAAGATGAGTCACGGTGTAGATTGGAAGTCATAGCAGCAGTCAAAGCCAGGGGAATTAGGTTCTCGAGTACCTACTATTTTTTAGTTGTGTAAAGTCTACGGTTTATTATACCCTCAAGTTGTTAATTGAACTCAAGACCGATACTTTTTCTAGTTTAATTCTTGGTCTATGAAGTTGCGGAAATTAACACGATACTCAAGCAAGCATTTCGCCAAACGCGCGTGGGGCTCGGAGAAGTACTGTGCTTAGAGATTTGCACAATTTTACACCGGGATTTATTTACATCCGAAATGGAACATACAAATAAACTAGACACAGCGAGGCGTTGGCTAGCGGCATTTACTCATACACGCTGATTGCTGAGAAGCACTCATACCCTTATATTTCGGGACCTCGCGAATAATAATCGAGCTCTACGACTAATCGTCCCCTGGTCTTTTACCAACGAGAGTTTCGTGAGCTCGCTTCATTCGGTGCCTGGCAGCCGATTTAGGTCCACGCACAATGGTTTCCCGAGGTTCTGATCCACCGAAACCTGCCCTACTCTCATCATACTTTCAGCCAAACGCACGGTGCTGTCGTTCGCTTCATGATTTTCGGTTAGTCGTGTGTAAGCTCCTCTTCGATTGAAAAACCGGGAAATCTGCAACAAACAGAGCGTGTGCCTGGAGCTTGACGATTTTTATGTGTCGATTCATTCGTTGGCGTCGGGGTGCTGCCACAAAGGAATCGATCAGGATTAACCTAATATGAATAAACACAACTAACTGTGTATTTAGATGAAAACGCAAACAGCCTCCACAACACTACCGACGGAACCACGGAAGACTGCTGGACGTGTAATGACCCCACAATCTTTCTCATGGATGCGATAAATATCACGTTTCAAAGTTAACAAAGGTCTATTCGTATCCACTATTGACCGCTTTCGTTGCATACTTTTGGACGAAAACTCTCGTTAATGCACGACTTGGACCACCGACAAGATACCAAGCAGGGAGATCGATATCTTTGTGTGTACGTTTGCCCGTCTTAGCCCCTGCTTACGCGGGATACACCATCAAATGATGCATACTACAATATGCCGGATGGGTAACGATATAACTGAAGTATGCACATCTATGTTGCAAGCTAGATTTATGCAATTCTTACCATATACCGTATTCTTACTAAAGAAATTTCGATTTGCCAAGGACTACCAATTCAGGCCATCCATATAATAATGCGCTGACAATATACATGTATGTATGACACGGTCATTTGTCCGTAGTCTTACGTCTACATATGCGATATGATTTACTGGATCGTGGGAGACTGATCGGGGGTGAAATCGCCGAACTACACCGTGAACTGCACCGTGAACTGTTATGTCAATCACGGTTGTGATTGTTAGTCGCAAGAAATATGCAAAATGAAAATGCAGAAGGGTTCCTTCTTTCGCACGAGGGAGGTGCGGCATTCGAATCTACATACCCGTATCAAATCCGTTCGAGGGCACTGGCTCGTGCACTGGAGTGTGCTATTAACCCACCGTGCACACGTGTGCATACTGGCATTCAACATGTGGTGGAGTACGGACTGATGATAGACGCTTCATTCCTGGTAAAATCTACTTCACGACGCCATAGTTTACATGTCGTCATGTCATATGAAGCTTAAAATGAACACTGCCAAATTTCCACATGTCACCTCAGTCGATCTCTGACGACCTCGCCAACAATGACAATGCACGGCGACAATTGTTGTCCAGCCGTTTTCTCTACAATTGTTCCGAGAGTGCCGTCCCAAATCTCTTCCTCTTCCATTGCTGCACTCCGGATGACTGCAACCTGCATTATGCATTTAAACACCCGTCACCATCAAGACCGACGAAAATTCAGGCGCGCAATCACGATATACTCTTATCATCACGACAAACTTAGTTCTGCAACCAAGGATCGAATCTGCCAATCAAGAGTGTGCCATATTGATGTGGTCGGAGGGTCGTCTTACATTAAGTGGCAGTGCATCAAACCATCCTCAAATCGTTCAACCACTATAGGAGATTGCTATTGCGAAAAGCTGTGCGCTCACACCGGTGTGGTAGCTTCGTGCATAGCTTCGTCCTGCAAGCGCTTTGTGACCTCTTCGAGTTTGCGCCCTCCCATCAGCACAACCTGCCCACCCACGCCGTGGATGTGCTACGCTTAGTGACAGAGGATGGCGCAAGCGCAGTCACAGCCTTAGCCCAAACTTGCAGAGTGTGACGCGAGTTCAAGATTTTGCAGGGTGACACAATGACGGAAAATTGATGACGCCTGGAGAGCTGAGTGGCATGCTCATTTCTGTTCTAGCATGTCACGGACATTCCTGAACTGTTCTCAAGGAAGTTCCTTTCAAATTTCTGCACTCTAAAAACTCTGATTTAAAGTAGTTTGAAAAGCTTGTCCAAATTAAACACAGGCAGTACTAACGCGCTGGGTAATGGCGACAGCTCCGTTACGGTATCGGGCAAGAAGAGGAAGACTGAAGACTTGAAGTAATAAACAAACAATGCTGCTCCCATAAGGAGCGATGATGGTGAATTATCTTTATTTACATAGAACAAATGGTGCAGTGATAGCACAGCAATCCGGTAAATTGTGGACGGTGGGTTTGATTCCTTCTCGTTCGATTTATGGGAAGATAAACTGAGTTATGACATCGACTCTTAGAATATGAAGGATATAAATTGACTTGATTCATATCGACATGGTAGATTGATGAAACAAGATGTCTGTGCCTCCGAAGCGTCAGTTTACTCAGCGGACCGACAATGTGATCGGCGCAGGACTCATTGCTTGCTTGGGTCTGATTGATATCCCTTTCAGCTTATGGAGCTGGACATTTCTTAAAAATCTTCACCTGCTAAGATGTGCGACAACATTTTCCATGTACTTCATGTGTGTTTCGACCCGCGTCTTTGTGCAGCAGTGGATTCTCAGGCACCTGTATTGTCTGGGCTGTGTCTGGATCTGTTTACTTAATTTCCTTCGGAGCCTCTTCCTACATTCCCCGGACCTGGCTACCCTGGACGAAGGGACAACACTCATTGTTGTTGATCAGATTGTGTCGCTTATTACGCATTGCTCATTGATGTGTGGATCGTGGTTTATCGCGCAAAAAACGTAAGCGGTCGTTCGGCATTTTTGCAGGGCTGACCTCAGCTTTGGCGAATACCGGCATCCCCTTGGAACGCCTGATGCTTGTCCCAAAGCACATGGCGCCCGAAGCAGAGATCCTCAGCTCCAGGGTGTGGAGGAGGTGAGTGCGACCTTCTCTCGGAGCGGGCGTCAGCCGCCGACCCTTCCACCTCCCGCGTGCAACCCGCGAGCCCTCGGCCAGCCAGCTCCCCCATCGTGCCACAACTCCTCCCCGTACATCCGTTCATCACCTGACGGGTTCATTACCCGCACCGCAGCCGGAAGCGGAGGGCGGAGTGGCACACACTTGAGCACTATGAGCGCCAGGTATTTGCTACGCCAAACCCGGCCCATTTGGCACACCAGCCGGGACCGCTCTGCTCATCCTGGCTCTGCACGTTCCAGGCTGAGCTGGTGCGGTATACAGCATTGGAGTGGCTGGGCTGCTTGTGAGAAAGTGTTTACGCCTTCATCACGGCTGAATACATGGCGGCCTGGGAGATGCAGCCATTCTCAGCTGCCATTGGCCGGGATCCTCTGAGGTTCCTTTGTGAGGAGCTGTCTGGCAACTTCTCAGCTGCCATTGGCCGGGATCCTCTGAGGTTCCTTTGTGAGGAGCTGTCTGGAAACTTCTCGGCTGCCATTGGCCGGGATCCTCTGAGGTTCTTTGCGAGGAGCTGTCTGGCAACTTGGCGCTCTTGATAAGCTATGTGTATCTGCTGTATACCACTGCCTGTTTGGCACCAACGATTTCCCAATGGAGATTGCATCGGAGCCAACTCTGAGTGGGAGGTGAGAAAGGTCTCTTCCAGGCGGTCTGCACTTCTGATGGGTGCCATCGCATCCTGGTGCTCAAGGTGCCTCCCCCTCACTTCAGCGCAGTGGAGGCACGGAAGACACATGCTACTCGGCAGCTGACCTACTATGCCATCAGGGACTGTCTGTACTGCCCCCTCGGGGAGGAGTTGTACAACCAGTGCTTCCTTCCATCATCGGGGTCTCTCCTGCAGAGCTGTGTGGAACGCCGTCATATGTCATTTGTGACCAAGGCCCCCCGGTTGTTATGATGAACAAAGGCCAGCCAACCGACTTGTTATGGTTAACAAGGGCCAACCACCTGACTTGTTATGATGAACACGGGCCAACCAACCGACTTATTATGGTGAACAAGGGCCAATCAACTGACATTTCTGAAAAGGATAAGTTCCGGAACGTGTAGAATGGGCATTCCCCAGCTGTGAACTGCTCGATGGCGGCGGCTTAGCTACAGTGGTGTACGCATACCTGGATGCCGTCGTGTCATTTCAGAGACCCAGCTGATAGATACGCCGTTGGGACGTCAAGGGTGCATTCTGGGATAGTCCGCTGGGACGCCAAGGGTGCATTCTGGGATAGTCCGCTGGGACCTCAAGGGTGCATTCTGGGATAGTCGCTAAGATCTCAAGGGTTTATTCTGGGATAGTCGCTAAGACTCAAGGGTGCAATACAGGATAGTCCGCTGGGACGTCAAGGTTGAATAAGGATAGTCCGCTAAGACATCAAGGGTGCATTCTGGTATGGGGCATGGGGCTATGCGCACTGGTCACTGACAAGTGCAGGCAGAGGCAGGGCCTTGAGACCACGGTACCAGAGTATCAAAATGCCCTTGAAAAGCTCCAGTCGAGACTGCCCAGGGCTATGCGCACTGGTCACGGCCAGTGTGCAAGCAGAGGCAGGACGCAGGGCCACGGTACCAGAGTATCGATGCCCTTGAAAATACTCCAGTCCGAGGCCGCCAGGGCTATGCGCACTGGTCACGGCAGAGTGCAAGCAGAAGCAGGACGCAGGGCCACGGTACCAGAGTATCGATGCCCTTGAAAATACTCCATACGCCAGGGGGCTATGCGCACTGGTCACGGCAATGTGCAAGCAGAGGCAGGGGCCTTGGGGCCACGGTACCATTATCGATGCCCTTGAAAATACTCCAGTCCGAGGCCGCCAGAACTATGCGCACTGGTCACGGCAATGTGCAAGCAGAGGCAGGACGCAGGGCCACGGTACCAGAGTATCGATGCCTTGAAAAAACTCCAGTCCCGAGGCCGCCAGGGCTATGCGCACTGGTCACGGCAAAGTGCAAGCAGAGGCAGGACGCAGGGCCACGGTACCAGAGTATCGATGCCCTTGAAAATACTCCAGTCGAGACTGCCAGGGCTATGCGCACTGGTCACGGCAAAGTGGCGGCTGTGTTCGCAAACAACTTCCCGCCGCACCGTCCATCAGGAAGTCCCTTAAGGGAAGAGTCTTGAAAGCTAAACCCCTCTAATAATATTTCATACAGATGTTTAAAGACAGCAAAGACGCAAGATAAGTGTCGAGGATTCGGGACCTGAGCAGCCGATCGGTGAGACAAACGCCAGCTGACAGAGGACCAGCTAACGCTGAGGAAACTCCTGGAACTGCACAAAGAAAGCGCAACCCTTCCAGATTCATAGCCGTCGACAGAACACTCGTGCAACCAGTTGATCGAATCGAGCACAAGATCCGGTCACGATAAACCAACAGCCTGGGAGGACCGAGCGAACTCATGGAGACGCACCGAGTTCCACTTCGCATCCAGCCTGAGTAAGCGCTTCAATCTCTGGCCGCGCCCGGCTGAATACTGTGCAACAGCCACCTTTGAGTCGTACCACCTGGCAAGCCCGAGTGCTCAGCCTTCTCAGCAGCCCTGGCGGTGAAACTTGTGCCGAACCATCATACCTGGTCGAACCTGGTATATGAACGCACATGTTTGTGTACTCGCAGCACACTGGCAAATCTGGCAAATCTTATCGGAAGCTTTAAAACTGGGTAGCAGGATGAATTAAACTATAAAAGCATTGGAGCGCTCGTGGAGCAAGGAATGGACGTGGCGCGGCGAGGCTATGGGAGTGGGTACTCACCTGTTTCCCCGCTCGGAACTTTTCAACGAGAAGGCTACACCAAAACCCACCCATGTCGAGATCTCAAAGCACCCAGGTGAAACTTCAAATGCTTCTGGTGCGCAAACTTAAGTGCGCCGCTATGGCTTGTTCATCCTTACGTCTACACGCACGTGGTATTCTCTAGGCGTACAAATGATCTCCCACTGTTCCTCCGCTGCTCAAGGTCTTAGCAAGGAGAGGGTGCTGTGACGTCTTTGCGTATGAGTTAAGTGTATGTTTGCTCAAAGGAACCTGCCCTGCAAGGTTGTCAGGTCCGAGCGGGGCGGAACTCTACGTGTTTATGTCTTCCTGAGGTGTTGAAGCTTGGCCGCCGCGCTCTGACAGCACAACATACAGCAAACTATCGAGCGTAAGGAGCACATGGCTGTGACAGCTCAGCACAGCACAGACCGCATAGTTGCGCTCTCAACGTGTACATACGCAGCCTCGAGTCTTTGGCCGAAACGCACGGAATCATAGAAATCATAGTATAGTATAGTATCAGTGCGCCGTTCTACAAAGACGCTTCCGGGAAACAAGTGCGTTGGAGAGGGCACGGAGAATGTGCTACGGGGCCATACTTCCAACATATATGAGCTCTGCAGTGTCACTTGAGAGATCCACGAGCTCCTGCACCACCGCGATCCCTAAACGAGCTTACTCTGAAAGCCAGGGGACAACCCTTCGCATGGGCAAACCACGCGCGTACGTTAGAGTTGGATTGAGGAGTATTGTTGCCAGCGTGCGAACTTCTTACACATTGGCATCGCGAACACGCATACAATTGTTTACTTACCTGTGAAAGAAGATCGTCGTATATAACTGTGTCCGCGTGTTTGAGTAGCTTCGCTGCGCGCAAGGTGAGCAGGTCGGCGGGGCCTGGGCCGGCGCCGACAAGCCACACCTGCGCAAGCCAAAGGCTGGTCAGGAAGAGAGGGAATGAGTTCTGTTTTCGCACATGGACTGAAAAAAACTGTATCTAATGCAGTCACTCTTTAGTTATGGACATACGGCGTAAGGCTTTGCTATGCCGACGCCGTGTCCACACCTTTCCACTTCCTGCTTCGGCTTCGGCTGCGGCAACAACTTTGAATGAACGTCTTGACGAACCAGCTACGGTTTCCGAGTCACACGTGTTTGGGGCCGTATGCGGGTTTCGACGTTGTTGACGTCGGAACATCGACGTTGACGTGGCATGTAGAGTTACGCAGTTCCCGCGGAGGGGTGGACTTAAATAAGTGAAACATTGTTTTGCACGATCACTGCGCAAAGCGCAAACGTGCTTAGGACATCGCTGTGCCTTGATGGACGTGAAACGCGTCGAAATCCGGCAGTCTTGATGTATATATTGAATGTGCATCCCCTGAGACATGATTTTTGCACAGCTTGTCAAACAACCTTTTACACACTATCCATACCGATATCATTCACTTGCCACCTTTCGAAGTTCAAGCGAAGGAGGTATTTGTATTTGCCTATTTCTGCCATTTCTCACGAACGGAACCGCAATCACCGGAAGCCCCCAGGTCCGCGCCGCGTTCGTCGACAGCCGTTACCGTCCGATCCGCATCCTTGGCCCAATGTTTAGGATTTACCCAAATTCCCGAAAGCCCCCGCCCGCGCCCCCCGGTCCCGCCCCGCCTGCACGCACCGGCGCGGGGAGAGCCAGGGCAGGGGGACAACTGTCCGTGTCCCGTGGCATCACACCGTTTGGGATACACGTCACACAGTGCCATGTCATCTAGCGTCGCGACCGAAGCGACATCTGGCACGTGACTATGACGTCATCATGACGGCGACCAGCATCGGCATCCAGCACCTCAACAAGCACGATCGGATGTGTCGGTCTGCCCCTAAAGTAGTTTCATTGCTTTATTGGATCAGCCTCTACTGTTGAACTGTAGAAGCAGAATTTTTGAATTCTCGGCTCGAGTGTTTCAACATATGATAAGCTCTGGAGAGAGGAGATATACGAGCTGCCATCAAGACCTCCTGAAGTTACACGATGCATATCAACAATATGTATTGTATGTAAACGTTGGGACTTCTACGATCATACTACGTGTTTTAAAGTCCAGACTGCACGCGAGGACTATTCATATGGTAAATATATAAACACACACGCACACACAAACACATACTACCTAGTATATATGGGTGTTGCAGATTTTCGCGGAATGTCGTATATCACGCGATAGTTGTGGAGATCATAACTGAACTTTAAGCCAGTCGTGGTTCTAGCAGGGTATATCGCCTGTCGACTTAGTTCGACTCGCCAATTCTAACTCTTTAAGGGGCGGAGCCCAAACATAGTTCAAGGGTACAACACGTGAGACATCTGCCGACTCTGCGGTGCCGACATGCCGACCATGAAGGCTGAAGATGATGGCCCTTCAAAGGCTTTGGATGATAAAGACGTGGTGCTTCCCTCAAGAATGAGTTTGTCTTTCAGAAGCTTGAACCTGGACGTTGTGCGTGTTTGTACTGTATATGTAGCTCGTACTCTTTGGCTAACCCCCACAGAAACCTACCGGACTAGGGGCAGATACTTGCAACATAAGTTTGTTTCCGAAGATCTTGTGTTGTCCGCATAAGAAATTGAGTTACGTTCGCAGTGTAAACAGCGGCAAAAACGCCAACGTGTTATCGAATATCACGACTGTACATGGTCACTAAGTTCCTCTGTTTGTCGGTATTTCACTTGGTGCATGGTCACTAAGTTCCTCTGTTTGGCGGTATTTCACTTGGTGCACGGTGACAGGTAATCGCTGTGGAAACCGGTAAGGACGAACATGCGCTCGAAGTCGTCAAGCCTCCCAGCTTAGCTGACACAACAAGGAATCCAGGTAAGTCTGAGCCTTGTTTCACTTACGTTGGACACCAGCTTTCCTAGTGATTGTGACAACAGTGTGACTGGCTTCGAATACAAAGTTTCCCCACAAACAATATTCTTCCATACGGGTTCAGCTGAAGGATCGGCTTGTATTTCCCACAATTATTTCGTGTTATCATCACAACAAAAATCTTCGGTGCAGACTAACGCCAGGCAGGATCCGCTTTTGCAGCCGAAACAGCCTCATATTTCAGCTGGGCGTTCTTTACCTTTATGACCGACCTGGTGCATTACTCATATGAAAACTACATTGGGGTAAACTAGCTTCCACTTCAACTGCAGCTATTCTTGCAGTAATATTTCAGACCCACCTGTCAAAACGAAATATGAACTAGGTCAATTTTCAAGTCGACATCGGAGCCAATGCTTAACTTTGATAGGTTTCCGTGACTCAGGGCTATCCTCAGCCTCGCCCGGTCACTTTAACCTCCCTTCAACATGTACCTGTCAAACCCAAACCGATTTCCTCTCACTGCAACACACCATCCTTTGTGCTCATCCTGCACATCCTGCACATCCTCCGTGCTCAGTCTTGTCCAAGCTTCACACTACAGAGAAAATCCTGAGGCATCCACGGCACGTCGGCACCACGCAGGAGGGTGATATCTGGGTGTGCTGTAAGGAAGACACAAGCGCAGCCGTCTGCGCCAAGTTTTGGGAGGCCTGGCGCATCGAGCTCAGCGCACTCCGGCGCCGGGACTCCACGACCGCCTCTCCGGACTTGGCGCGCGTGATGTTCCGGGCTTTCGGCACAAAGCTGTTACGCGGGGCGGGGTGCCAGCTCATCTATCTCCTCGTGAGCTTGCTGCAGCCTTTTCTCGTGCAGCGCTTGCTTCGTTTCTTGGAGGCGGAGAGTGACAGCGGGGACACCCTCCCCGCCGCCATGGGATATGCTGTCGGGTTTGGGGCCGCCGGGGCCATTATGGTGATTGGGATCTCGCAAGCGTTCACGCAGGGCGACCGCTTCGGCCTACAAATCCGTAATGCGCTGATGACGGTCATTTATACCCACTCCCTGCGGCTGAGCGTGGAGGTGCGGCAAGACAGCAGCACGGGGAAGCTCACAAACTTGATGCACGTGGACACGGAGCGCGTGTTCGTTGCCTGCCAATTCCTGCAGTTTCTGTGGCACACCCCGCTGCTCATTCTCATTATCCTCGGTCTTCTGTGGTACATTGTGGGCTGGAGCGCCATTGCGGGGGTCGTTGTGGTTGTGGCGATCATCCCCCTTCAGGTGTGGTCCCGATGATCCTGGAGGCCTCCTGGAGGACATGTGGCGCACACCCCAGCCCTCGCCAAAAGAGGCGCAACCATAGACCCCGCTGCGTGAGCGCGCGTCTTGTGTATCAACTCTGAAATGTGTGGCAGCCTGGGAAGCATGTTCAGCTCGAGCGCTTATGAGCTGCATGAACACGCTGTGCACACACGAGGACTCGCTGCCACCCATACACCCTGGAAGTGCAAACCGCCGCATACCCTGCAGCTGATAGGGTGTGGCATCAGAGGGATTAATCAAAGCGTTCCTAGAAGACCCTACATCATATGTGCTGAACGATATCTGCCATGCGTCTGTCAAGCGTAAGCAGGGCACCCGCATGGTGTAAGGGCGAGCATGAGCGACCGAGGAGAGGCGACGGGACGGGCTTGGAGCGGAGGGTTGCCCCAGGTCTGGTCGTCGAGAGCCAACTCGCGGGTGTGCGGCAAGCAGCTGCGGGAGCGGGACACCCGGGTGAAGCAGATCACGGAGATTCTGCAGTACATCCGCGCCGTCAAGCTGTACGCCTGGGAGGGGGTGCTGCAGGACCGCTTGCAGGAGGTGCGGCGCAGGGAAATCGAGCACATCAGCCGCTCACTGCTCCTCAAGTCCGTGATGCGAGAGCTGTCGCTGCTGCTGCCTGTGTTTGGCGGTCTTGCCATCTTCTTGTGCCAGGTACGCACCCTGCTCCCCGTGGCGCGCAAGATACCTGATCCACGTGGCGCGCAAGATACCTGATCCACGTGGCGCGCAAGCTACCTGCTCCCCGTGGCGCGCAAGATACCTCATCCACGTGGCGCCGCAAGATACCTGCTCCCCGTGGCGCCAAAGATACCTATCGATACCTGATCCACGGGCGCGCAAGAGGCCTGATGCACGTGGCACGCAAGATACCTGCACGATACCTGCCCCCGTGGCGCGCAAGATACCTGATCCACGTGGCGCGCAAGATAGCTGCTCCCGTGGCGCGCAAGATACCTGCACGATACCTGCTCCCCTGTTGCGCGCAAGATACCTGATCCACGTGGCGCGCAAGATACCTGATCCACGTGGCGCGCAAGATACTTGCTCCCCCGTGGCGCGCAAGATACCTGCACGATACCTGATCCCCGTGGCGCCGCAAGATACCTGATCCACGTGTCGCGCAAAGTTACCTGATCCACGTGGCGCGCAAGATACCTGCTCCCCGTGGCGCGCAAGATACCTGCAGGATACCTGCTCACTGTGGCGCGCAAGATACCTGATCCCCGTGGCGCGCAAGATACCTGCTCCACGTGGCGCACAAGATACCTGCACGATACCTGCTCCCTGTGGCGCGCAAGATACCTGATCCACGTGGCGTGCAAGATTCCTGCTCCCCGTGGCGCGCAAGATACCTGCACGATACCTGCTCCCCGTGGCGCGCAAGATACCTGATCCACGTGGCGCGCAAGATACCTGCAAAGAAACGTGCGCATGATGCGAGCATGCACTCAAATAACAGTCCTGCAATTGCACGCTATCAACACCCCGACACTTCCCATTACAGCAGCGTAACAGCACGGTCAGGCGCATACCCTCCGTTGGGCCAGCGGCATGGAATAGGACGCGTGAGAGCGCCATGACAGCACACGTGGGGCCGCTTGGTGCATGCAATAGAGGCCTCGTGCTGCAGCGGCAAATGTGAAGGAGGCGGGGCACTTCAGGTGTACATCCGCGGGCAGGAGCTGGACCTGGTGACGTGCTACACCGTGCTGGCGTTCCTCGCGGTGCTGCGCTTCCCGTGCACCATCTTCAACATGGCGCTCAACTCCTGCGTCGAAGGCCGCCTCTCTGCCGCCCGCATCAGCAGTTTCCTCACCCTCCCGGCCCTCCCGCACTCCGCCCCCAAGATGCTCGCCAGCTCAGGCATCCTCTTTGCCGATGCCGACTTCGCCTGGGGCACCGCCGCCTCCTCGTCCTCTGCGGCTACCGCCCCCCCCAGCTCCTCCCCGGAAGCCCTTCCGGCAACCGCCCCAGTCCTCAAAAACATCGACCTAAAGCTGGCGCCAGGCGAGCTGGTGGCTGTGGTGGGGTCGGTCGGCGCGGGCAAGAGCAGCTTGTTAAACGCGATTCTCGGGGAGATTCAGGCTGTCCGGGGCTCGGTGGTGGTTGGCGGGAAAGTCGCGTACATGGCGCAGACGCCGTGGATCCTCAACCAGTCGGTGCGGGACAACGTCCTGTTCGGCGCAGAGGCGCACGAAGCGGACTACCGCGCCGCACTGCACGCGGCGGCGCTCGACGAGGATCTGGCGGCGTTGCCAGCTGGGGATCTGACGGAGATTGGGGAGCGTGGCATCAATCTGAGCGGCGGGCAGAAGGCGCGGGTGTCATGCGCCCGGCTGCTCTATGCCCGCCGCCGCAAGTATGCCACATTCCTCCTGGACGACCCGCTCGCGGCGGTGGACGCCGGGACGGGCGAGCACATCTTTGAGCACGGGCTCGCGGGCACGCTGAAGGGCACTCTGCGCGTGGTATGCATGAACTCGCATGTGCACCTGCTGCCCCGCTTCGACCGCATCTTGGTGGTGCAGGAAGGCCGCGTGGTGGCCGACGGGCCCTTCGCCGAGGTGCTGCCTGGCAACGAGAGCCTGCTGCAGAGCCTCCGCCCGGCTTCACGCACCCCAAGCAGGGCGTGCCTCGTGAGCATCGGGGAGCATGATGGGGATGGCAAGCCCGCTGCTATTTCAACACAGCCGTTGCCCACGAGTGCCAAGCCCGCTGGCAATGGCCTGGTCAAGGGTGCCCCCGAAGGAGCCACAGATGTGAAGGCGCCCTCCACGGTAGCGAGCTCTGGACGGCTGATGAGGCGGGAAACTTTGGGGATCGGCTATGTGAAGCTCGCCACGTACTCCAAGTACCTGGCCGCGGCATGCAAGGGGAGAGGCGACAAGGTGGCAGTCGTGAACGCCGCGAGCGTGGCGCTGCTGGCCGGTGCTGCGTGCGCTTGGCTCGCGCAGGTGCTGCTGCGCGTGTTTGCCGACCTGACGCTGGCTTATTGGGTCGAGGATGGCGGCGAGATTGGGGTGTCCGGGTCCGCTTTCTGCGCACGCCCTCTTTCCCTTCGGGCTCTCCCTCCGCAAGCGCAGTGGTGCAGCCTGCTCAGCCGCCGCCCTTCCAGCAGAAAGCACTTCTATCTGCTGGTCAGCCGCCGCCCTTCCAGCAGAGAGTACTTCTATCTGCTGGTCAGCCGCCGCCCTTCCAGCAGAGAGCACTTCTATCTGCTGGTCAGCCGTCGCCCTTCCAGCAGAGAGCACTTCTCTCTGCTGGTCAGCCGCCGCCCTTCCAGCAGAGAGCACTTCTCTCTGCTGGTCAGCCGCCGCCCTTCCAGCAGAGAGCACTTCTATCTGCTGGTCAGCCGCCGCCCTTCCAGCAGAGAGCACTTCTATCTGCTGTGAGTTGCTGGGCTGGAATAGTACGCCAATCTGCACCTGCATCACAGTCCGTCACTCGCACCTGCTTCGCCTGCAGCCCCACTATGTTTGTTGCTCCCTGAAAGCTCTCTCCTCGACACCGGCACGCACGCCTGCAGCACTATGCAAGGAACCCGCCTCCTCGATACCTGCACGCACGCCTGCAGCACTATGCAAGGAACCCGCCTCCTCGATACCTGCACGCACGCCTGCAGCACTATGCAAGGAACCCGACTCCTCGTCACGCACAGCCGCATCCTGCCACGCATAGCGTATGTCAAGTAACACCTGAATAGTCAGGGTAGGTGGGGGGCGGAATTATGACAACAACAGGTACACCTACATGGCCGTAGTTGCAGGGGTGACACTAGCGGCAGTGTTACGCGCCGCGGCCTTCATGGTGCTGTGCGGACGAGCAGGGCGCGGGCTGCACAACACGCTCTTCATGCGCGTTCTGCGAGCTCCGGTGTCGGAGTTCTTCGACGTGACGCCCATCGGCGAGATTGTGAACCGCTTTGCGAAGGACATGGACGTGGTCGACAACCAGCTTCCGGATAACATGTTCCAGTTCCTGGCCAACGCACTTTTCATTATCTCAGTCTTTGCCATGTGCTTCATCTCCGCGCCACCTCTTCTTGTGCTATTCCCTTTCGCCGTGGTGTACTTCCACCGCACCTACGAGCGCTTCCGCTGCTGCAGGTAGCGCCACGGCCCGACTAGAGTGCAGCCTGACCTGTAACCACCCGCGTTTGCCCGCACCCCATCCAAGTCTCACTGATTGAATGGTGATACACGTGGCATTGATCGATGAAGCACCCTCGCTGATGACGGGTCATATGTATAAATCCAGTGGCTACGTCAACTGGCTAGTTGCGGGTAAATTTCAGACAGCCTTCAGGTCTAGCAAGGCTCGTCTGAATCCACTCGTTCACCCTCCCTATTACGTAGCAGCTTGAGACAATCACCGCCTCGGTAAAAATGGACAGATGCGGACCCTAAGTCGCGTTCAAAGGCTCGACTACGGCAAATCACCCTCGGCCTTGCATGCACCTGCTGGGTGGCACTCTTGGGACACCTGTGCAGTGAAGTATCACATAGAATGTGGCCTGGGTGCGGTGGTCACAGCGAGAACGCAAAACTAAGTCCATGTTGGGCAAACTTTACGCGAGCTGAAGCGCTTCGATAGAGCCTCATTGGAGGGATGCTGTTGTGGCTAGGTTGCGGCTGCGAGCTGAAGCGCTTCGAAAGAGCCTCATTGGAGGGATGCTGTTGCGGCTGGGTTGCAGCCGCGTACTAAAGCGCTGATAGAGCCTCCTCATTGAGGGAGGCTGTTGTGGCTGGTTGGCACCGAGAGCTGAAGCGTTTAATAGGGCCTCATTGGTAGGATGCTATTGTGGCTGGGTTGCAACCGCGAGCTGAAGCGCTCGATAGCACAGCATTGGAGGGATGCTGTTGTGGCTGGGCTGCGGCCGCGAGCTGAAGCGCTTCGATAGAGCCTCATTGGAGGGATGCTGTTGTGGCTGGGTTGCAGCCGCGA
>LGRX02026178.1:0-17121 GCA_001247695.2 Cymbomonas tetramitiformis | reverse complement strand
GTGTGTGTGTGTGCGCAGGTCTGTGTGTGTGCAGGTATGCATGACATGAAGGCTCTGTATGGCTTGGTGTCATGGTGTGCAGGTCCACAAAACCGACTTCACTGGTGGGTATCGACCCACAGCAAACGCACGTCACCCTCAAGCTCGCAGCCCACCGGCAGCAGTGACTCGCCGACTCCGCAAGCGCGCTCTTCCCTGCTCACTCTTATACCCCCTGTCTCCATTTCCCTGACTCCTGACTCCTGACTCCTGCCCTCACATGAAAGGCCTGACAAAGGCGCGTTCTGCCCTGAAAGGCGCGTTCCACCCTGAAAGGCGCGTTTCGCCCAGACGGCGCACATCACCAGAATGGCGCGCATCACCAGGATGGCGTGTGTCGCCTGAAAGGCATGTTTGCCTGAAAGGAGCGCTTCACACGAAATGTGCGCATCGCCTGAAATGCCCGATTCGCTGCAATGCGCTTTTCGCCTGAATGGCGCGCATCGCCTGAAAGGCACACACCGTCTGAAAGGCGCGTTTCGCTCGGATGGCGCGCGTCACCAGGATGGCGCGTGTCGCCTGAAAGGCATGTTCGCCCGAAAGGCGCACTTCGCACGAAATTGGCGCGTCGCCTGAAATGCTCGATTCGCTGCAATGCGCCTGGCGCCTGGAACACGTGTATCGCCTGAAACGCTCGACTCGCCTGAATGGCGCGCACCGGCTCGAACGACGCACGCCGGCTGAAAGGCGCGTTTCGCTCGGATGGCGCGCATCACCAGGATGGCGCGTGTCGCCTGAAAGGCATGTTTGCCTGAAAGGAGCACTTCGCACGAAGTGTGCGCATCGCCTGAAATGTGCGCATCGCCTGAAATGTGCGCATCGCCTGAAACGAAGAGGTTCGGCACCCTGTTAGGTGATACCGTTCCAGCAGAACAAAACAACACTTTGCAATTGGGCATTCACTCCAGGCCCGAGCTGGCGCGTCGCCAACCATGAATTCCCACAACCTGTCATACAGGCTCGTCGGGGAATTCACCGTTGCCAACGCCCACAAGGGTCGAATTCACAAATACAAACACAATGAAAACTGAAGGAAAAAACATCCGGCTGCAATGCTGTCGAAAGGTTGCAGTCGGGTGTTTGGACTCGAGCTGGCGCGCCGTAAGCCGTGAATTCCCACAACCTGTCACACAGGTCCGTTCGGGGAATTCAACGTTGCCACGGCCTGCGCAGGTCGAATTCACAAAGGTTAATATCATACAAACTGAGGGAAAAACATGGGTGCGGCTACAACCTCGTCAAACAGCGACAGTCAGGTGTCACGGCTCGAGTTGGCGCGGCTACGGTTGTGCATTCCCAAACGCCGGTCATATATGCCGGTTTGAGCATATTCGGCAAGCAAGCCCTGCGAGGTTCGAATTCGCATAGCAAATGGTACAAAATATCGCACAAAAAGTCCGGGCGCATCGTGCACACGCGTGAATACCGCTGAGAGTGCCTGAGACGGTTCGCCGTCGCGGGTGTGAATTTATGACAAACGCAGCTTCGGGCTATCTCGCCGCTAGGCGCTCAAAGGAAAAAATGCCCCTCTGTGGGAATTCGCGATCGTGTTGTGAATTCGTGAACGTTTTCGGACAGCAGAGGATCTCCAGCGCTGCGGAACTGCGACATGCGTTTCTACTGCTATGCCACGTAAAACATGCCGGGCGGCAACGCGCTTCAGCCGTGCCGGCTCGTAGATTCGCAAAACGGGCACGGGACTAACTTGTACTCGCAGACTGTAGATTCAGGCTCAGGTAAAAGCATGCAACGCAGAAAGGCAAGCGAGCAACACGGGGGCAATTCACAGATAAAACAAGCACAACGGCGCGACTTCGCACATACATCAGAGTGGCGTGCCGGCACTCTGGGGATCCGAACCAGACTCTTACAAACTGCTAGTGACAAAGCTCTCATGTGGATTCGAAGTATACGTATGCAAATATCACATTTAATACTAGGCCACAAGAGGCAAATATCACTATACCGCAGAATGGTCTTGAAAGGTTCGGATCTCACTTTTCGAAAGCAGAGCTAGCTAAATACTCAAGCGAGCATAGTGAAAGTCCGTGAATGCCATTGTCGTTTCGGATGCCCTGTGACCATTGGTTCCCGGTGACAGCGGCGTTTGGTGTCAACGCGCGCTTGCGTTTGCCCTGTCATGCATTGCCGAGACGTCATGTGTGGTCGTGTCGTGATGTCACTTCGCGTGATGTCGTGCTCGACGCTGTGCGGTTCTCGCGGATCGGCACGGGCTGGTCGCGGCGACGTCGATGTAGCGCTTGACGAGGCGTCGTGCATGATTTAAACTGGGAGGGCGATCTGAGCAGGAGGGTGAACGTGATATGCTCCGGGCGCTCGAGCGGACAATGAACTGGGGTAGGACCGTGACTGAGGGGGGAATGACAATTACTGAAAAAAAAGGGGTCATGGCTGGGGCGTTTGCTGTCGGCTGAGACGGGCGCGATGGGGGCAACTGCGGTGGGGTCTGACATGGGCTGCGGTAGCGTGACTGAATATGGGGGTTGTGACAGGCCTTTCAGGGGTGCCCGAGGGACCCCTTCTAAGCGTGTTCATAGTTGTGACAGCTGTCGCGATTATGAACGAGGGGCGGCAATGTAAGGGCTGGCGGGGCGTTGGGGTATTGCTGGGTGCTGAAATGGCAGTGTATCTCTGCTGTGGTTGAGAGTGGGGTGTTGTGAGGGATTTTGGGTTTGAGATGTGGGTGTGGCATTGGAGGGCAAGTTTTTTAAATATATCCCCCCCCCAGCTGGTGGCGTATGGATAGGGAGACATCAGCTGGCAAGACACGAAGTGGGTGTGGCGTGGTGATATGAACGTGATTGTTGATGCTGACGTGTGATTGCGGCCGCGGGTGCAGGCGCGTTGATCTCGTCGTTGATGTCGGTGGCTGAGCGGCTGCGGCTGCATTGATCTCGTCGTTGATGTCAGTGGCTGAGCGGCTGCGGCTGCGGGCGCGTTGATCTCGTCGTTGATGTCAGTGGCTGAGCGGCTGCGGCTGCGGGCGCATTGATCTCGTCGTTGATGTCAGTGGCTGAGCGGCTGCGGCTGCGGGCGCGTTGACCTCGTCGTTGAACGAAATATATTACGGAATATATTTAAAAAACTTGCCCTCCATTGCCACACCCACATCTCAAACCCAAAATCCCTCACAACACCCCACTCTCAACCACAGCAGAGATACACCGCCATTTCAGCACCCCGCAATACCCCAACGCCCCGCCAGCCCTTACATTGCCGCCCCTCGTTCATAATCGCGACAGTGACTCATTTGCAGCCCATGTTGTGACTCATTTGTAACCCCTGCAGTGGCTCATTTGCAACCCCTTATGTGGCCATTGACTCATTTGCAACCCTAGCGGTGACTCCATGACTCAGATGTAACCCCTGAATTGCTTGAAATAACAAATAAGCTCAACTGTCCCTTGTTGAGTATTGATAACTAGAATATCGATATATCAACCTCTTTCGGGGCTAATATCGGTATCACGTTATCGATTATCGATGGCCAACATTTTTAAAGTCTGAATCTATAACATTTTCATTGTTATGCATATCAATCGATAGCGGTTTACAAAGCTATTCATATCAATCGATATACGAAATTATTAGTATTCATGATATCATATCAATCGATAGTTTTTTTTTGCAGTTATTCAAAGGTATCGATACCAAAAAAATATCCCGATACCGCCCCTTGATTGAAGCACGTCATACAACAAGTGAGGCATAGGCAAGGTCCTCAGTCGTCGCGTTTTCTGCCTCACGGTCATCGAAATGTATCGATAGGTAACTTTGCAACCGATATTGTGCCCTTCCTATAATGTATGGTGTAAGATAAAGCGGATTAAAACATACTGAAAAAGTAAATACGACGTCTTTTAGATTATCTTTTGTCGTCGGCTTCGTTGCAACCAAGGCATCGGAGCGTTGCCCTCCCATAAATCATACACGACTCACACCGGATTTCGGGTACCTCAAGGTATGTCTTACGCTTCCCCCAATCGGAACAAAATTTGTAACTCGTTATTTTGGACCGTTGACTGAGTATGGGAAGCTTGCAATTCATTACTCGAAGTTTCGGCCATAGGATATTTAAAATGCACCACGCGATGAAGATATCCCGCTACAACTGAAACTTCGAGTAATTAACGGGCAAGCTGTCCATACGTCAATGGTCCAAAATAACGAGTTACAGGTTTTGTTGCGATAGGGGGAGCCACACATAATACATACCTTGATATTGTGTTACGGCACCAATCCACCAACCCGCCGTCGCCCCGTTAGCCGCATATGTTAGCCGATTCTGTTGAGATTCGGCCGTACAATATACAGTAGGATAGTATGACAATATGCCAATATGACAACTGTCATTAGTATGACTGGTAGCCGTATGAATGTTACTTGCAGTCTCGGTAGTTTCGACTTCGGTGACGGACAATCACATTCACTCAGATGCATCTAGACTAGATACAACGATGTATACGTTATACGACTGACTCTAGGTGTTCGCTATCTTGTGATATATTGATTACTTGTCTGCGATATCTGAGTGTGCTAGTGTTTCCACTGTAGCCTGAGATATAGTATCTCAGTAGGCTATAGGCCCACCGCTTGCCACAAAGTGGCATTTTTATTTGGCCATGAGATGGCTGGCTAGTCGCTCAGAGCGTGTTGCGTGTAGCGAGGGGCGCGTCGCGCAGCTGTGTGGTGTGTGTTCGCCTCACGAGACAAACGTTTGCGTCTGGATGAGTTTTGAGCTTGGAGAGGTGGTGTTATAGGTGGCGCCAGCTGCAAACAACATTTCTGAAAAGGATTTTATGCAGCACCACGAGATGCGCACGACTGACTGGAGCACTTGCAACGCGTTCGTACAACAATTCGACTTCCTTACTTGGGCCACATATCTAGATTGGCAGGGACGTTCTTTACTTATTCGATCACCACCACCTTTCCGCGTTTTGATGACCACATTCTTTCGTCATTCGCACACTTATTGACACACGCGGCTGCCGCGTTTTGCCCTCGTTTGAGGTTTTGACCCAAACCCAAATTCCCCCCACCTTTTTCGGCGCCGAAATGAAATCCCCCCACCCCCACCTTTGTCGGCGCCGAATAAAGCCCCCTTGAAAATGATCCCAAAGCCCTATATATAAAGCCTTTTTTCATTTTTAAAATAATTGACCTTCGGCCAAAACCCAAAAAACCCCCACCTTCGCGGGGCAGCCAAAGACCCAAAGCCCCCCCGCCATGAGCCAAAGGCCCAGCCCCCAAACGTTTTCCAATTTCTTTTGGAAATTCAACACCCCTATAGGGAGGCAACAGCTACGAGACATCAGCGAGTCCGGGGGGAGTCTCCCAGCTTGCACGCGATGCGGGAGGAATGACGGGCACGAGGGAAGATATCTTCATGGGATTGGCCGGCCCGGGGCCGTGTCACGGAGGCCCGGGCCGAAGGCGGGCCGAAGGAAAAGTTGCGGATGGGCCGAGTCGCATTGAGGGGAAAATCGATAAATTTCCAAAATTTTATCGATTTTTGACAAATTGTCATACTTAAAATTAAAATTTTGCGCCTGCGGCGGGCAATTTTGGGTTCGGGCCGAGACGGGCCGAAAGATGGCCGAAGTAAATTCCCAATGCGGGCCGAGTCACCTCCGCGGAAGATATCTACCCTGGACGGGCAGATGGTTGGAGCGGCGGATCTCACTCACTCGGCTCTGCTGTTATGAAATTCGATGCCTGAATGGCACACCTAGAAGCACCTGCGCGTTGGACTCCGTCCCCGTGAATCGCTCATGCTTCTCACGGAAACATTTCCGGATCACGTGCTTCGCCACGCTCTCGTCGAAGCGCTCACGGGTGAGAGTGCGAACACCCGCCAAGAAAACAGCTTGAGCGGAGTTCGCAGCCGGAACACCAGTAGTTGCCGGCGTAGCCGGCGTGACGGAATTCCGGGCAGCAGCGGAGTCAAAAATCGTAGCTAAAGAGCGTCGGCGAGACGCCATACTCGAGGTCAATCTAGTCGCAACCATGGTGAAAGAGACTGTAGAGACGAAGCGAGGGTAAATCGGACGAGGTGCGGAAGGGGCGGCGGCCAAAAGTCGTAATGCGGTTGTCGAGGAAAATAAGCTAGGAAAAGCTGCGGCGTAAAGATCTCCCCACGTGCATGTGGATGCAGAGTGACGCGGCCAAGGAAAGTGGTGTCGGATCCGACCAAAATTTCCAACGTCAACCAACGCGAAGCGAGGAAAATGAGTCCGCCTCGTGCACAAGCTTCCCGCAAATCCAATCAACCAGGCATCAGCTAGGCCATACCGCTCCGCCGCGCCTCTAGTGGAGCCCCTCACTCCATCTCAAGCGTCGCTGTTTAGCCAGACATGGCTAAAATTCGCAGTGTCTAAATAAAGAGTGCGTGGGGCCAAACCTGTTGGATATACCCCTAGGACTTGGGATATATTCACTCAGTGAAGTTTTCTCAGAATGTATTAAAGCTGATAAGTTAACCCGATATAACGGGCATAAACAGTTAGGGTTCGGGTTCGGGTGACAGTCATACACACTACTATAGGGAGAGTCACAAAGCAAGCGGTGTGACTGTTCCAGCACCATATTCGTTCTTTCAGATGGAACAACAATAAAATGCAATCCTCCAGCTCAGTGTCCTTACCAGAAATAAATGAGGACAGCAACAGCAGCAGCAACAGCAGAATCAAGGTGGTAAAAGTGAGTCTAACAAGCTCATTAAAACAGTCAACACCCTGGTGAAGGAGATCAAGAATCGGCAGAGCATCGATGCAGCAATTTGACAATCAGATCCAGCTCCAGCTCCGATTCCTCAGGAAAACTCCCAGGGTACTGCACAGGTACCACTGATGAGAGTAATCCGATAAATCAGCCTGTACATGCCACTGAAGCAAGTGGCCAGGTTGAGAGTATCTCAGAAGAAGTCCTATCCAGTCTGACATTATAGTTTCAGCAGATGGAAATTCCCTCAGATCACATCGCACAGATGCAGTCTCAGACAGCACAGCTGAAATCCCAGAAGAAACTGTTGTTGTATAAGGGAAAGGTATATGGGCATAGCACTCTCATACTGATAGACCCGGGCGGGAGCAACATCATCATTTATCAACAGACAATTTGCTTCTCAGCTTGGAATTACAGCTTCGGATACATCATCATTCTCAGTAGGGTTGGCTGGAGGAAGCCAATTACCTTGTAAATCCTATATTCCCAATGCTACATTTACGCTGGGCAAGTATAAGGATTCAGTGGACCTTTATGTTATTGATGTGACACCCTTCACAGTCATCCTGGGACAAGATTGGTTGGAACGGAGGAATCCACACATAAACTTTCAGTCGAAGAACATGACGATCACCAGGACACGCCCTTCAGGCTCCAGTGTTCGCACAGTTCTATCCAGAGTTGAAGAAACTCCAGAATCAGATGGACTTCCTAAAATGGAAATTGTCAGCGCCACTGCGATGGGGAAACACTTGCGACGTATACGGTCCAGTGGTTCGGCTGAAGAAGCCGTAGCTTATCTCTTCTTTCTCTCAGAGGTTGATGGTGAAGTGGTCATGACAGCAACTGATTCAGACACTCCCATGGAAGACCCAGGGGTCACAGCAGCACGTGATCAGACACTGGATGAATTTTCAGATGTATTCCAGGAGGAATTTCCAGCTGGCCATAGGCCAAAGCGGTTTCACGGTGGATATCATCGCATCAACATTGAACCTGGGCATACGCCACCACCACAGCCAGTTCGTACCATTCCAGTGCCTATGATGGATGAGCTCAAACGACAGATCACCAAATATGTCGAATTGGGTATCCTTCGGTCCGTCATCATCACCATATGGATGTCCAGTTATGCCTATTCTACTAATTTTAGGGCGGGTTAACAATACCTAAGCGCGATTTTTGAGTGCTCCAATCTCCTTGATAACTCAAGGTATCGGACGGAACCAATGGTATGCAATACTTATCTATGTTAGTTTTATGTGTGAGCACCTTAATATCGGTCGCTTGCATTAGCATACCGGTGGCAATTGTTGCCGCAAGGTTATGGCGGGTTGGCCTCAAAATTACGGCGGGTTAACAATAGAGTCCGATATTGGTAGATCGGTACATGGCAGGCGGCGATACGGAGGTGCCCAGAAAGCTTATTTTTATGAAATTAAATGTGTCATGACCTTAACTTTATGCACATACCACTCCCCGATCACCATAGACCATGCGCCGCATGTTACACACCACACCATGTGTGAACTGAATCGTCTCACTGTCACCAGCAAATATCATTAACATACGATAATGTTAGGGCTTGGGTTTGGGTTTACTGTGTCACATACAAGTATCACATACACATGCCTTTTCAGATATGTTGGAGACCTTTTCTAGACGAACAATTTCGTGCATCATATGCAGCCGTATGTGGCTTTAATCTGGAAATAAAGGGGGGGAATGGTGTTGGTACACATATTTCACATAGTGTGAATATCGTCACCGTACCGTCATAGTTGAAGACAACTTTGAACCAATTGTCAACAGGTTGTGCTGGGTCATATCCTTGTATCACCGCTTGGAGGGGATGAAGGAGAGGGTCCCCGGGAAAGTCCTCGACGGTTTCGAGGGCCCAATCTCGACCGCAAGCCCCAACAGGAACTCGCAACTCATGACCAACCAATTTCTCAAGGTTTCTCAATGGAAACGACGATGGAGGCATCCTTTATTTTACTGCACACCTCGGTTTATGTTAGTGGCCCCACTTTTTTTGGTCCTTTGGGGAGTATATCAACCACTCTTCATACGGGTTACACGCTTTGGGTCGATTAAGCGCGCGATATCGAAGGAATGCGATGGGCGGGTTAACCCGCCGTACCAAGTCGCTACGGCGGGTTAACCCGCCTTTCGCAGAATAGGCAGTTATCTTTGTTCCTAAGCCAGGCGGTAAGTGGAGGATGTGTTGTGACTATCGTGCCCTGAATAACGTCGCTGTTAAGAACACGTATTCTTTACCACCTCACGACACCCTTCTCGAACAGCTTAAGGGGTCACACTGGTTCAGCCGTTTCGACTTCAATCAGTTCTTTCACCAGATTCCAGTTCATCCTGACGATATCTATAAAACAGCCATCAGAACGAGATACGGTTCATATGAGTGGACAGTTATGCCTTTCGGGCTGATTAAGGCTCCAGCAATCGCTCTTCGTGCGGGCAACCGAGCGTTCTTTGACTTCATAGATCAATTTCTAGTCATCTTCATGGATGATGCCATCGTGTACACTCCAGACTTTGCAACACATGTTCAGCAAGTTCGCCAGTTCCTACAGCGCTGCAGAGAGTATCAGTTTTTCAGGGTTTGAGGGACGCCTCATCGGTGTAAGAAGACTGGCCAGTTCAACAACAAAGACATCAAAGACATATACAGTACAAAGGTATGCACCCTATATTGTGAGGTCACAACACTTCTAAGAGGGGAGATCTGTCAGGGATATGCCCGATGACATATGTGTCATACATGTCATACCATGTCATGCCATGTCATGTCATGTCATGTCATAATGACATACAGTCGTCGAGTATTGTCACTTTGCCAGTCCGGTCGACTATGCCATGTACAGTCATAATGTCTGTCATCCACCTAAGGTGAGTGACATCTGTCATCGAGAGGCCAAGTATATGGCATCGAGATGGCGAAGCAAGACAAGTCTTGAAGAACCGAATGGTCCTGATAAGACGCGTCTTCGCTTCTAGCATGAAATGAACAGCATGCGAGCATCAAAGGCTATATCGACCAGCCGATGCGGGTAGTTCACCCAGTGCCCTCGGGTTCACAACCCGATGGTGGTAACGCATGAGATGTGTGAGGGCACTGGAAGTATACGAGGAGCATTGGGCTCAAGCAAGCACTTCTGGTCACCAGACTGGTGCACTCATAACCCACCATAATATTACTTTTTGGATGTTACTGTTCAATAGCAGCCGCGTCAAAATAGCGTTCGCATAGCGAGCCCTGACAAAATGCGAGTCTGTCCACTGCTGCCGCCGTTTCATGTCCAGCAAATGTCACATGGCTTCCTGCAGCGCGTCACCCCGTGGGGGCTCCTCGTCCATCATGGTTGAGCACTGTGATGTCGGGCTTCCAATCAGGCGAATACCCATGATGTGTGAGATATAATATGCCGTATTATATCGGGTGGTCACTGAATACTTTTCATACAAGTGTAAACTGATTATAAGAGATAAACGAATATAAGGCGGTCTGTGACCTAGGTATCTGTCACCTAATACTGTACAAGTACTGGTACAACTATCGGGAGTCAGAGTAAGTTATGACC
Source organism: Cymbomonas tetramitiformis (assembly GCA_001247695.2). Taxonomy (NCBI): domain Eukaryota; kingdom Viridiplantae; phylum Chlorophyta; class Pyramimonadophyceae; order Pyramimonadales; family Pyramimonadaceae; genus Cymbomonas; species Cymbomonas tetramitiformis. Next base: position 6,733 of record LGRX02026178.1, on the reverse strand, counting down.
TACGGGTCACTGAATCCAGCACACCACCCTGTGACTGTACATAGTGCCGTTACAGGTGGCAGAGAGCGGAGCACAGACAAAGCAAATTGTTCCGAAACAACAAACAGCTAGGAGCTGGAAACTGCTAGAGGGAGGCCTGTGCTTTAGCCAGGGCGGTCCCTTTCTAAAACTGCTGCTAGGAAACTGCTCACAAGCTAAGTTCCTACAGCTCAATCTCAAAGCTACTCAGCCACTTTCAAAGTGGTCCACAAAGCTGCAGAGTTCACCAGAGTTGAAGAAGTCGTCAGTGTCAAAGATGTTCAACCAGAACCAGAGTCCAGAAGTCATAATCCAGAACCAGAGTCCAGAACCAGAAGCCAGAACCATAATCCAGAAGCCAAGACCAGAAGCTAGAGGCAGGAGAAGACTCATAGAGCAAAATTAAGAATTCCGAAAAGTGAAAATCTGAAGTCAAACCTGCCGAAACCACAGAAGGAAAAGGAAAGCCGAAGGCGTAAAATAGTACGGTAAGGCAGACAGACTGTCGCGGCAGCCACCCCAGTGGGATGTACTGCTGCGGTGAATTCAGGGTCTCGATCGAGCACCACCGAACCCTGAACCGCTGACACACATGCAAGACACATGAGTGCGGGCAGGGCCAGAGATGCAAAAGAGAAGACCCTCGGCAAAGTTGCCACACCTACACGTGACCGTGTAGCCGGTGGGGCCGAGGGAATCTCGTCTCCGGAATAAGAAAAACCGTCGGAGTCGTCGTCATCGTCGATCACGGAAAGCTCTCCCGGGTGAATCGACTCGTGAACCGAGTCAATTGAGCACAACTTAAGAGATGTGTCAGGGCATGCCGGCATTACCCGGTCCATAAAGGATACTCGTAGTGGTTCCTCGAAAGGAGACCCGAAAGAAGCGGGGTCCGATGCCGAAATAGGGTATAGGTTAGTGTCGATCTCGTGATTGGCAGGTGGTGGCGCATCGCACACCACCTGCGGTACAGACAGAGTACCGATGTGCAGAGGCTGCTTACCGGCGGCGGCGGCACCACCGACCTGTGCAGCCGTAGCCGCAGACCGCAGGGACTCAAGGACGTCCCGTGCATATGAGAGCACACCCTCCATGCCGGCGTCCGAAGCACCATGACCCAAGCCCGCATAGTGGGCACGTAATCCCACGTCGTGCCGCACCGGGTAGGTGAAGGGCTCAGGGTCGGTACGCACCAGTGGCTGGTCGTGCTCGTGGCATAGGTCAGCGAATTCTTCGTCGTTCTCGTTGTCGAAGGCGGTTTGGAAGGCGGAAACCACCTCGTCCAAGTCCATGGCGGCATCACGTAGCTCAACATCGCACGAACCACACACCTCAGGGCAACGTGCAGTGTCGTGAAAGTGTCCAGGGCAGAGTGGGCACTCCTGTACGAAGGCCGAGGATGCGGAGTGAAATGAGATGCTCCTAGCACCCTGCGCCCTAACACCCTGCGGCCAATTCCCGCCTTTCGGGAGTGGGGACGCCGCGAAGCGGTGTTTCCATCCCACGCGACGGTCACGTCCGTGAAACTTACCGTCCGTACGACGGTTTCGCTCATCACGCCACTTGGACGGTGGAAATCTCACACCACCGCCTCCATGCGGACGGTGAGAATCTCTCCGTGGCGGCGGTGTGTCTCGGGAAACATCCCGCTCGTCTTGTCGTAGGGAGGCAAGTAGGGTAGTGGCCTCACCAATCACACGAGCGAACTCCTCGAGGAAGTCCGAAATGTCACTCTGCTCGTTACCTGTGTAGGCCAACCCGAGAGGCGTGTGCGTCGGGGCAGGTATAGCCTTTGGGCGGTTGGGAGGGCCATTCGGGTTCGCACACCACCAAACCTCCAGAACGTGGGTGTAGATCTCTTCGATGCTTACCTTCGCTAGCTCAGTGTCCAGGCGAAGCGGGGTAATCACTTCCTTGTAGAACACGGTGTCCAGTGCCGCCAGCAGCTGCCTCTTGGCGGCTTCGTCGTCTAGGGGGCCCGCTCCGCTAGCCGCGATAGCCTTCAGGCATTCGTCAAATTGCGCGACCAAGGGTTCAGGGTCATCAGACGAACCAAAAGAAATGCTCAAGAGCTCTTCGTGGTGGCGGAGCGGCCGATGCCCAGGCGGCAGGAGCCGCTTGGTGATCTCCAGCAGGGCACGCTTGCCGTCACGCGGAGAAATTCGGGCCGAAGCGTCAACCCACCTTCGAGCTGGAGAGTGGGGTGTTGTCAAAGAGACCAACGCACGAAGTAAAATGTCGTTGAAGATCGGGTGAACCTCTTTGGTGACGTCCACGAGGTCAAAGATGTCCTCGTTGGCGTTGTCCTTGTTGACAAAAGATGCCTCCAAGGCAGTCACCAAGGAATCCCAAAGTAGTTGACGATGTGGTTCACTCCCTGAAAACGAAGACGCCTTCGTTCCCAATGTGTCCTTCGCGACACGCTTCACAACGTCAATGTCCCAGGACGATTGTAACACGGCATTGCCGCGTGTCCTGTCAGCAGCAGCGAGCACGACCTTCGCTGACTGCGGGGTGCTCTTATAGCGAGCACCCACGTTCCTAGCAAAAATTGAATCTAGGCGCATTCTAGCGCCCATGGCCGGTGTACCAATAGAGGATGAAGTCATCAGAATAAATTCCTATAGGAGGGGGGTTGGGGAAAAGGCGAGGCGCAAATTGTAAGGTGGCGGGCGACGTCAATGCAGTTGCGGAGTAAGGACAAGATGGGGTCGAACGAAATCAACGAAGTCGAATACGCGATGGCCAAGGAGATGTCGACATGGGTGATCAAGCCAAGTCAAAGACAAAATCCAACGCGGACACTCGAAGAAGTTGCCGAAAGTCCCATCCGAAATCTCACCGCAACTTAGTGCAAACCGCACACCCTAAAGTGGCCAATTCAACACCTCGCGAGGCCCCAATGTCACAAACCACGGCTTATCGTGTACCTCAGCCGGGTTGTGACACTTGCTGTAGCAGTCTCTGTGACGAACGTATGACACGCGCAGTACGATACGCGCGAGGAGTTGTGACAGTGACGAGATACGGAAATACGGATGGGTGTTACACTTGTTTGGAGATAGCGAGAATATGTAGGGCGGCGTAGCAGGGTGAGCCAGACGCTCATTTTTGTTTTGCCTTCGTAACAGTGATTCCGAAAATAGCCAGGACTCGCTTAAGACCGCGAAAACAGCAGTGTTATGAGATAATTCGTAAGATACAGTATTCTTCTGCTTGTAAAGATATACATTTGTGGACTTGTCCTTGTGCGACTGCGTCAGAACTGTAATTAACAGTCTTTTTCAAAACAAAAATGTGCCTTATTACAGACATGTCGTCTGTAATGCTGAGAGTTCAACAGCAGTCCTGAAGAACGAGACCTCTGAATGGTGATGCCAGGGACGGATTTATCCGTACTGGTAAGCCTTGGAAGAGGTTGAGTGAAGCAGGCTGTTGCGACACTCGAAGTTCACCAGTCTTGCGAAGTACAGCGACAGCGGTCACAGCAGAACCAGTTGCTAATTTTACGAACATGATTGCGGCGTTGAGAATTATGTACTGGGCTATTTCGGGAAGTGACATCCTGCTGGAGCAAAGCACCAGACGGTAAAGCCAGGGACGGATTCATCCGTACTGGTACGCCTGAAGGCGTGGAGCGAAACAGGACTGTCAGTGGACACCATCACGACAGCATTCTTTGTGGTCACTTGACTCATGCTGGCGTTCTGCTGACTTACTGCGTGGACCAGAGACACTGAGGGCAGAGGCAACCTTGCTGGACATCTGGGAGAGCCAACATAAGACCGGGTCACAGATGGAACCTTGCTCACCAGTCGTGGACGAGATTATTCTGGCAGTGATTGCTACTTAGAACAAAGCACTGAAAGGTGAGGCCAGGGACGGATTCATCCGTACTGGTAAGCTGGGAAGTGTGGAGTGAAAAGAGCCTTCACACCAGTATCTCTTCTACACCGGGAAGGTAGCAACGGAATCCAAGACTGACCGTCAGGAGCAGCAAAGGGCAGAGAGGCGTGCCCAGAGAGCGATACGAGTGAGCCAGCACTTTACAGAGCTGGAAGGAGAGGAAGGGGCTGCCGGTGGCCAGCCTGAGGCTCAAGCACTAGTACAGCCTGAGGCACAAGCACCAGTACAACTGCAAGCCCAGGCCCAGGAGCCGTTAGTAATCTTTGAGGAAGACATGGAGTACACTGACTTCGCTCGCGTCAACCTTGGTACGCTGCCCAACTACACGGGCACCAAGGAAGAAGATCGGCCCAAGTTCCTGAGGGAGTTCGCCGACATGTGCGAGAATTTCGTACGGCAGCACAACGCCAACGTCAGGAAGAGGCTCAGGTCCGGGGCTGGCACTCTCACCGAAGCTCAGATGAAGACCCTGAGAGAGACTCCCCCTGACTTTGAATATCTATGGGACATCGTCCCTGCGTGTCTGGCTGGAGAGAACTCACAAGCTCTCAGCTGGTGGCGCGAGAACTATGAAAGAGGGGGGGTAGTGGCCTCCAACATGGACCGAGTCCTGAAGGACACTAGCGAGCATGGCCCACTCGAGGGTACCATTCCGTGCGCTAGGCCCCCTTTCAATGAGATGAACACTGGCACCACGTGGGTGATAGCGAGGCCGGTGACGAACCAAGACACCCAAGGGGAGGTTTCCGACGAATATCTGACTGATGGAACCTCCCTGAAAGGCTTGACGGGGCGTGATGGCACCCGTGATACCCAGTACTTCTACGCGCTCAGGGGCTTCATCGCTGCCCTTGACAAGAAGTTCATGATGAAAGGGACTCAAGAGAAAGTGGATCTGTTGACACAGAAGCCACAGGAGGTGGGGCAGGATGGGCTGACCTACATGAAGATGTGCCAACGCAGGGAGATGCAGCTCAACACTGGGAAGGTGTTGAGCGATGAAGAGCTGCGTACCTTCATCGAGGACTGCGTGGACAACCTACGCATCAAGGTCTTCCAGACGCGGGTGAAGGAGCAACTGAGGGCACAGTTCCCGCCACCCAATCGGGTGACCTGGAAGGACCTGGAGGCCATCGTCGAGGTTCAAGACAAGCTCAAGGGCGATGCAGAGTCTTGGATCCTCACCTTCCTCCAGGAGATCACCAGACGATGTGGCTGCCAGTACTCCACCTGGGAGGCGCGACAGCATGGCCTTGACCTCAAGGCCATAAAGAACTCGATCAAGAAGATTGAGTCCTCTGAGGTGGTGCAGTCAGGCGAACCGGAGAACAGCAAGAAGGTAGATACACCACCTTCTAAGAAGATGAAGAAGGAGGTGAATGTGGCCGAAAGAGCTAAGAAGGCCTCCTACAACAAGACGCCACCGCCAGCAGAGGGCGTGCGTACGAACGACAAGCCCAAGTGCTTGCGCTGCTTTGGAGGGGGCTGGCATGAGTCCGATCCCGAGCAGTGCAGGAGTGGTTACAAACACGTCAAGATGCCTGCTGGATTCCACGAAAGCAGGCTTGGTTCCAGCAAGTGGTGGGACGCGGAGAACGCCGCTCTGCGCATGTATAATCTGAAGAACCGCTTCAAGAACTCTGACTGGGGCATCCTGGTGACGGACTGGCAGCAGCTGTCCAACGAAGAGAAGGACAAGTACAGAGCCAAGCAGCCACCGGAGGACAAGCAGAAGAGCGCCACTGGCAATCCCGAGGCGTTGAAAGCAGAGTACCAGGGCATGGTGGCTGCTAGGAAGACGGCCAGTCGTGCGGGCAGCGTGAAGTCGCAGGTGCTGTCCGAGGATGAGGGCTCCGACGAGGAACCAGTCGCAGCGCGCGTCGCGGAGAGGGAGACTCACACCGTCGATGCACGCGCGCACCACCATGGCAGCGCAGGGGTAGGAGTGTCGTCTGGCCCTCCAACCGAGTTACTCACGGCCATGGCCGAGGAGATGGGCGAAGAGGAGCTCTCGAGCGCCCTCAACACCTTGGGTCTGGGGGCACTCCCCGAGACGCTGTGCAAGAGTGCGGAGTCTGAACTCACGGCGGCTCCAGCAGTAGCCCTGGGAAGTACTCAGCGCATGAGGGGCTTCCCAGTGAAGACACCCGAGGAGTACGAGGCAGACGCACAGGTGCCCATGGCGCCCGCGGCGGACGAGATGCAGAGGAAGGTGCAGCTCATGGCCTCCGTGATCAAGAGTCTGGGAGCAGCTTTCCGTAAGCTAGCTGCTGGACTCGTAGCAGAAGGTCACATAACGGCTCCAAGGGGTGTGGAGACCTTGGTGGAACTGGCTGAGAACAACCAGCTCCCCGTGCCGACAGCCTCAGCAGCAGACTGCCAGGACATCAGCGATGAGGATGACGACTGCCCGGGCATGGAGTCGGGCGACGACAGTGACGATGATGACGATTGCCCGGGCATGGAGTCGGGCGACGACAGTGACGAAGAAGAGGTTCCTCTGGACGAGATGCCGGAGGACATGGTGGAGCAGCCCAGGAAGGGGAGGACGACGGTGCATGTAACCGCTGCAGCAGCCACCGTCCAGGAGAGCTACGGGGTGAGAGACTTCAGCGAGAGGGGCGAGCTGCACGCAGGGACCATGGAGGCCAAGGCGTACGAGCTATTGAAGAAGAAGATGCTCAGTGGTCTTACAGAGGAACAGCTCACTGCCATGGCACAGGTCCAGCCTGTATGCAAGCTCTTGAACGAGTCTTTGGCACAGGGGATGGCACTGATGGCCTCTGGAGGCTTGCTTATGTTGTACAAA
>LGRX02026177.1:0-16617 GCA_001247695.2 Cymbomonas tetramitiformis | reverse complement strand
GAAGGAGGTGAATGTGGCCGAAAGAGCTAAGAAGGCCTCCTACAACAAGACGCCACCGCCAGCAGAGGGCGTGCGTACGAACGACAAGCCCAAGTGCTTGCGCTGCTTTGGAGGGGGCTGGCATGAGGCCGATCCCGAGCAGTGCAGGAGTGGTTATAAACACGTCAAGATGCCTGCTGGATTCCACGAGAGCAGGCTTGGTTCCAGCAAGTGGTGGGACGCGGAGAACGCCGCCCTGCGCATGTACAATCTGAAGAACCGCTTCAAGAACTCTGACCGGGGCATCCTGGTGACGGACTGGCAGCAGCTGTCCAACGACGAGAAAGACAAGTACAGAGCCAAACAGTCACCGGAGGACAAGCAGAAGAGCGCCACTGGCAATCCCGAGGCGTTGAAAGCAGAGTACCAGGGCATGGTGGCTGCTAGGAAGACTGCCAGGCGTGCGGGCAGTGTGAAGTCGCAGGTGCTGTCCGAGGATGAGGGCTCCGACGAGGAACCAGTCGCAGCGCACGTCGCGGAGAGGGAGACTCACACCGTCGATGCACGCGCGCACCACCATGGCAGCGCAGGGGTAGGAGTGTCGTCTGGCCCTCCAACCGAGTTGCTCTCAGCTATGGCCGAGGAGATGGGCGAAGAGGAGCTCTCGAGCGCCCTCAACACCTTGGGTCTGGGGGCACTCCCCGAGACGCTGTGCAAGAGTGCGGAGTCTGAACTCACGGCGGCTCCAGCAGTAGCCCTGGGAAGTACTCAGCGCATGAGGGGCTTCCCAGTGAAGACACCCGAGGAGTACGAGGCAGACGCACAGGTGCCCATGGCGCCCGCGGCGGACGAGATGCAGAGGAAGGTGCAGCTCATGGCCTCCGTGATCAAGAGTCTGGGAGCAGCTTTCCGTAAGCTAGCTGCTGGACTCGTAGCAGAAGGTCGCATAACAGCTCCAAGGGGGGTGGAGACCTTGGTGGAACTGGCTGAGAACAACCAGCTCCCCGTGCCGACAGCCTCAGCAGCAGACTGCCAGGACATCAGCGATGAGGATGACGACTGCCCGGGCATGGAGTCGGGCGACGACAGTGACGATGATGACGATTGCCCGGGCATGGAGTCGGGCGACGACAGTGACGAAGAAGAGGTTCCTCTGGACGAGATGCCGGAGGACATGGTGGAGCAGCCCAGGAAGGGGAGGACGACGGTGCATGTAACCGCTGCAGCAGCCACCGTCCAGGAGAGCTACGGGGTGAGAGACTTCAGCGAGAGGGGCGAGCTGCACGCAGGGACCATGGAGGCCAAGGCGTACGAGCTATTGAAGAAGAAGATGCTCAGTGGTCTTACAGAGGAACAGCTCACTGCCATGGCACAGGTCCAGCCTGTATTATGCAAGCTCCTGAACGAGTCTTTGGCACAAGGGATGGCGCTGATGGCCTCCGGAGGCCTGCTCATGTTGTACAAAGCGCTTCTTCTGGATACGGGAGCCAACTGCAACATTATCCCTATCAGGACAGCCAACAGGTTGGGCTTGACCATCTTTGATGCAGAGACAGGGGCCAGGGTGGCTAGATGTGATGGCAGCCCTGCAGAATTCACCAAGTACTGCTACGTGGATGTGGTTCTCGCCGCGGGCACGCCGTACATGACTCTGCATCGGCTCCACGCCTTCGTCACCTACACCAACGACACTACGTGAGACTTCTTGGTGGGCACGGGACCCCTGAAGAACGCCCTCAAGTTGACCATCGACCTCTACAGAGGCATCGCCACTTCTGAGGCCGCGGTGTCACTGGGCATGAAGGAGAAGGTCACGTTGCCGTTGATCGAGTTGACGCCGCCCGTCGATGCAAGGAGCAAGCGGAACGAAGACCCGAGAGTGTGCCTGGCGACCGAGATCTTCGACGTCGATGCCACGGCAGCGCGCACTCTTGCCCCCGCTTTTGAGGATTGCGCGCTACCACCACGTGAAGCGGTGTCCCTGGACACAAAGGGAGAGGACCGTCTGGCCCTCGCAGGGGAGAGGTGTGCGCCTGCACCTTGTGCATTCTCGCGAAACCACCCCGAGCTAATGGACAGCCTGGCGTCATGGCTAGAGGAGATGAGGCTGAGAAGGTTCAACTCGGAGGAGAGGGAGAGGCTCGAGGCGCGCTGCCAGTCTATGGTGGAGGCGGGCTTCCTGAGACCCAGCTCAATGATGCAAGGCGAGCTCACTGGGCGAGTCAGCTCACACACCGAGAGCTCAACGTACGAACCTCCGGCGCCTGGTACGTCCTTGACAGACCAGATGTTGGGCATGCTACAAACATCATCACGCAGCCAGCGGGAAGCCAATGTGGCGACCAGAGGTGAGTGGTCCAGTGCTGAAGAGCCAGATGCAAGGGGGTCCAACGCGCCAGCCAGCCTGGCTACGACTCAGTCAGACCCTCGCTATCCAGACCTCACGCTGGAGCAAGAGGCCGCGAGCGAAGCTGACTTCAAGCTGGCCAGCGTACAGCCATGGGTGGGCATGGCAGTGAACCCGTGGGACTACCAAGACAAGGAGAGCAGATGGTCTCAGCAGCGCTTGTACATCGACCGCACGGGCTATGCTCGTCTGTGCACACTCTGCGAAGAGGGCGATGGAGGTGGCGTGGACGCAGGATTTGTGCGGGTCAAGTTCTCGCGTTGTGGAGAATACAAGACCATCCTGGAGACGGAGCTACTGTGGCCCGACTTTACGTTGGTGGACCAGAAGGTTGACAAGGAGACGAAGATACCCTCAGAGACCTGGACCACAAGGGCGAGCGGCAGGAAGGACAACGACCAGGTCCCACTCCCTGACTGTGGTGCCCATCGGGAGGCTGGAAGGTACACGATGGCGAGTGTTCAGGAGGTCCTCAACACCCATCAGACGTACCCGGGGGTCGTGACGGGCAAGCTCATGTGGGACAAGGTGGCGCGCCAGTTCTGCGTACTCAGCGAGCACACTCGCGCCCAATGGGATCTCATGGAGCGCATGGTACGTCACACCATGGAAGGCGCCGCCAACATGACCCCCATGGGTAAGATGACTGGCGAGTTCCAGCTGCCTTTTTACTATGAGAAGGACCAGCGCTGGCAGTACCAGCTTCTAAAGTACGTACAGCGAGTGGACATCGCTGACCTTCGAGCTCGTCTGAAGGTGAGGTACGACATGGAGGTGGCTGGTGTGGAGGGCGAGAATGTGAGGGTGGTTCCGCAGCTTACGCTGTCAGATGCAGCGGACAAGATGGGGAAGTTCTACCCGGTGACAGATGGGGAAGGAGGCAGTGGCGAGGTGTTCAGCACAAACGCTGCCGCCGTGGAGTACCTACACCTGGGGGACAACGCGAGAGTGATGCTCGGTGCATGCAAGACAGAGGAGCAAGCACAGGACGCGCTGGACACTTATGGGGCCAGAAGGAACCCTCCAGTGCGCACGTCCAAGACTCTCAGGACGTCGAGGACGGTCAGGGGGGATGAGGCAGGGCCATCTGGCTCCGCACCGCCACCATCCTCAGCCACGCTTCGTTTAAGGCATCAAACCTGGCCCAACGGCGTTTTCGACCCTGCCATGTTAGAGTACCACGCTGCAGTGTTCCAGGGCACCTACGAGCCAGAGTCGCCCACTCGCAGCGAGAACACAGCTGGGGAAGCCGACTGGCTGGATCTGGGAGGGATCTCAGAGTTCACAGCGCTGCATGGACAGACGGTCTTCCTCATCCAGTACCGTTGTTTCATGGGCGAGATCGAGTTCCAACTTGGGAAGCCCTTCGCGCAGCGAGGAAAGGGGGTGCACACGCAGCGACTCAGCAGCCAGCCCCTGCACCAGTACTCCTCCTCCGCAGGAGTGGGACAAAGGGGAGAGTTTCTGCCTCTGGGTGGGCAGTCGAAAGGCTGCACGGGAGGACTCCTCGGCACCTTACAGAAACATATGGAGCATCTGGTTGATCGTACTCAACTCTTGGAGATCGCCAGAAGCCATTTGAGCGATGGCCCGCGGCAGGGCACCCTACGGGTTTTCAAGACCCGTGCCAACGCCCGGTCCAAGGCCGTATATTACCTCTTCGAGGACAATCGCTACTACCGTGAGCGAGGACCCAGTGACATGGCGTTCACCTTGGAGTACCTCTCCTCAGGAACGCGCAAGTTCGACTGCTGTAGCTGGGAGACCTGGAGAAAGGTGGCAGTGATGCACCGAGAACCATTGTCTGCGTTCGCATCCTCGGTGGGCCCGGCATTGCTGGCTGAGGCACGTCGGGCAGAGGTGCAGGTGCGTCTTCGAAACGACTTCATGAGGTGCCTGGACCCAATCGAGGGAGAGGATGCAGGAAGTGAGGAGGGAGATGGCAGCATCTCGGGACACTCTTCCGACCTCATGGCTGCTGAGGGTGTGAGCACTCACACGTGTCGCACCAGAACACCATCGCCGCAGACAGAGGATGAAGACAGCGTGGAGGTCATCAGTGAAAGACTTGTTGGACTGTCTGCCAGTTTGGCACAAGGGCAGGCCGAGGTCGCAGCAAACAACCTCACCATGGCGGCTCTCTCGGAATCGATACGGGCACGTCAGGAGATCATCAGAGAATATGAAGAACGACCTCGTGCTGCCCGCGCAACTGCGAGGATGAGCACGCTTGGGCCAGACTGCCCGGGGCTTGATGGTCGTGATGGCGCGCGAGCCGCGCCCACGCCGGCACTCTACTCTGGCCGAGTTCTCGGCGGGATATCGACCAGGGGCTTGGAGTGCAACATGGCACAGAGACCTGAGCACCAGTCAATCAACGACATTCTGAGATCCCCGGCGCATTCCGTCTGCACGCAGCAGACTGAAGCCGTGCCTCCAGCTGCACAAGAGCAGGACTCCGTTTCGTACGTGCCATCAACCCCGAGCTCTACAGCACCCAGCAGCCCGGAGCGTTCCGGTGGCTTCGTTGCGCATGTCGACACTCGACCTTCAGGCCATCCTGCAGCGCGCCCGCAGAGTCCAACTGAGAGTGCCGTACAGCAGCGTTCACCACGGGCTGGTCAGCGCAGGAGGAGATCTCCGAGCCCCAGGGAAGGCGCTCATCGTCAGGACGCGGCTCGCGGTCGACATGCCGGCATTGGCGCGTCGCGTGCTCCCCAGAGACGCCAAAGTTATGATGAAATCTGGGAGGAGAGGAGAAGGGAGAGCGCACTGGGGCCTTTTCAAGGGGGCACCGGGCCGGCTGCAGCCCGGCGCGCCCGTCACTGAGAAGCAGCCCCGGCGAAAAGCCGGGCACGCAGCCCGCCAATGATAGGCGGGCGAAGCGCACTCAGGTGTGCTTCCTGCTCGTGGGGGTGTTCGTGCGCTTGCATTGGCCGCAGCTGCCTCACTTTGCAGTAATGGCGGTATGGATGGCTATGGAGGTATTCAGATTCTTTGGTGAGGTCGTCGCCTGCTGGGCATTCCACGCTGAAGTGCCCCGCAGAGCCATGGCACACGCATTGTGGGCCATGCGCGCAGCACCACTCGAGCCATGGGCACATCAACAGGCGCCTCTGCGGGTGCTGTTGGAGCTGGCCAGGCACCTACTGCTGTTGACCAAGGGGGCCCTTGAGGTAGCTGGGCTCCACCACGCCCGGCGTGGGCTGTGGCACGTGCCATTGCTACGGTTCTGTCTCGCCATGCTCGCCATGCACTTCACGCACATGGTCGGCACTCTGGGGTGCGTCTTGGCAGTTGGCGCCCACATTGTCCACCATGGGTTGCCATGCTCCGGCTTGATTTACAATGGTGGCACATTCGCCACGCTGGAGACTCAGATAGGTCGCGCGCTGGCGGTCGCCCAGCGGATCTTGGCCGCAGGGCCGGCTACGCTGGCCGCTGTTCCTCGGCGCATGCAGAAGCCGCGCTTTGCCGCCCGACTGCAACGCCTGCAGTTCACAGCCGCTTGCTACCAGGTGGCGCACTGTGTCTATGTGATATCGGTCTTGGCGCTGGTGGTCTACGTGTCTGCGGGAGGAGGCCTGGGCCGTATGCAAGGGGGGTGGAGGATGTTGACTTGCATACTGACCCTTCACCCTCCGGTTAAACCAGTGGGTACCAGCAGAATTTTAAAACTTTTGCTGCTGCTAGCGGTGGCTGCTTGGGTGGCCGCTGTGGCCCCTGGGGAGTTTCAGGGCGTGCTGACGGTGGGATCGTGCTCGGGCTCGCCGACCAGATCTGCCAGGACCGCCTGGGAAGACCAGAGGTCTTCGCGCCAATGGGACACCGGATGGGAGGCTATGGTGGCAGAGCAGGACGAGGTGCTTCCGCACACGGTGCTGGACACGTTACAGCCAGGGGGCACGACCAGGGTCACCAAGGACGAGGCCGCGTGGCTGGACACCGAGCTCAATGCCACCTTTGGAGGACATCCCGAGTTCACCGAGGAGAATTGGGAAGAGATGCGCAACGTGGTAAGGAGGTGCAGCTACTGCTTCGCCAACAAGCCGCAGGACATCAAAGGCTACCATGGGGGCGCGGCACATGCGACCTTCGCCATCCCTTTCAAGGACGAGACTAAGGTAGCTTACCAACGACCGAGGAAATACAGCCCGGGAGAGCAGGAGATCATCGATCTGCACTGCAAGGAACTGCTGGAATATGGCTTCATCGAGCCGGCTTCTCAGCACTGCAGACACGCCAACAACGTGGTGGTCGCGGGGAAGAAGGATCACGACACTGGACAGTGGACCTCGACGAGATTCTGCGTCGACCTCCGGAATACGAACCGGTTGTCGCTGAAGGATAACACGTTACCACATCGTCCAGAAGAGCTCTACCAGCGCGTGGCCAAGGCCAAGTTCAAGACTACCCTGGACGCGACCAAGGCGTTCCACCAGATTCCCATGACCACTGAGGATGACAGGGACAAGACAGCGTTCTGGTGGGGCAACCAGCTTTATCGCTACACATCCATGCCGTTTGGAGCAGCTGGAGCGACCGCAGCCTTCATCAGGATCATGGACTACGAGCTACGTCACCTGCAACATTGCACGGTGGCGTACGTCGATGACGTGTGCATATACTCAGACACCGCTGAGCAGCACATCAAGGATGTGGAAGCCGTGCTTCGCACTTTGGGGGATGCAGGGATACGTGTGCATTCGGGCAAGTCGACCTTCGGGTCAGCCACGGTGGACTTCTTGGGCTACCGCATCGGCTATAACACCATTGGCGCGCAGGACATCAAGTGCAAGGCCATCCAAGAGCTGCCCAAGCCCGAGGATAAAACTGGAGTACGCTCCATCCTTGGACTCATGAACTATTACAAAGGTCTGGTGGGGGAACCCATGGGACCCAACTACTCAGAGATGGCACGACCATTGAACGACTTGCTCAGAAAGGAAGTGTTGGATGTCAAGGAAGCTTGGGGGAAGGATCAGGACCAGGCATTGCAAGCATTGAAGGATGCCCTATGTTCGGGGAGATGTTTGAAGCCCATTGATTACGACAAGCCCATCTTCCTCTACACAGACTGGAGCAACCATGGCATTGGCGCAGTGCTGGGGCAGAAGGACGAGAATGGCGTAGAGCACATCTGTGTGGTCATCAGCCGCTCGCTGTCGAAGACCGAGAGACAGTACGCGAGCTTCCAGGGTGAGATGCTGGCAGTGGTGTGGGCCATCCGCACATTACGACAGTACCTGCACGGGATCCACTTCACGCTGATCACCGACCATTCGCCGCTCACAACACTCATGGAGAAGGGGGACCTACAAGGTCAACACCTACGCTGGGCCATCAGCCTCCAGGAGTTTGAGTTCTCGGTCCAGTACCGACCAGGTCCGAAGAATGAGAACGCGGATGTGCCATCCAGGTACCCACTGCCCAGCACCGCAGACGAGACTGGTGCCCGTTTGGATCGTGAAGGGGACCGAGCCAGGGAAGCGGGGCGTGCCGAGAGGCCAACTAACGCGCTGCTTCACAGACATCATTTGCTTGGAAGTGACCAGGGAGCCACCACTTGGTCCCGAAGTAAGCCCAGAAGCCCAGGTGGCCAACTACTGCGAGAACATGGTCAGGGAGCAGCTGGGGACTAGTGCAGTCCATCGACTGTTTGATGTGCACTACCAAGAAGAGCTGGAGTGTAACAAGGGGGTCATGTTTGACACTGACCACCCGGAAGTGGCCAGGTGCTCAGGCAGGTTGACTCGAGTCGCCTGGGATGCCCTCAGCCAGGTCCGGTCGATCAGGGGTATGCATTCCGGAGGCTCACCGGCGATATACGGCGACGAGACCATGGAGGGTGGTAAGCTCAAAGTGCCGAAGAAGATCGACACGAGAGTGATTGACAAGAGCTTCTTCCGGGAAGCCAGAGAAGAGGGCGTGGTCTGCTATGAGCCGTGTGGGGGCCTGTGTGCTGGACTAGAGATGCTCTTGCGCTGCGGAGTTAAGGTTAACAAGTACCTCTTCCAGGACATCTCGAAGTCCAGCCAGACGGTAGCCAGGGCCAGGTGCATGGCGCTCAGCCGCCGTCATCCTGACTTGTTTCGTGCCGAGGCAGCCCACTTGGAGCAACTGCCCAGCAACATCGAAGACACCAACCTCATTGACCTTGTACATGCAGGGGCGTTGAGTGGAGAACAGTGGGTCATGGTGTGTGGATATCCATGCCAGGACCTGTCACCAGCTGGCAAGCTGGCTGGTCTGGAGGGCAGGCACAGCAGACTGGTCTACCAGGCAGTGCGAGTCCTCTCCACGCTGCAACAGCTGCAGCCTCAGAGACCGCCAGCATATGTGCTGGAAAACGTTTCTCCGCTGTCGCACAGGGAGAACTCGAAGATTAGGAAGGAGGTGTTCCCCATCATCAACAGCGTGGTGGGCCAGCCGGTGTCCTTTGACGCGGCGCGCGCGGGATCATACGCGCATCGTCTACGAGCATATTGGAGCAATCTGTTCCAAAATCAGCAGTTCAATATGGTGATGGAGCGGGTGGACAGACCACCAGACAGATACGTGCGCGATATTCTGCAGCGAGGCTGGAAGCCGCGCAGGGTCGTCACAGGAGACAGGAAGCCTCACTACACCGCCAACGTTGTAGGGGAGCCTATGAGAGTATTGCCAACCATCTTGGCGACGCAAAACTCTCGTGCTTTTCGCGCACCTCGCGCAGGCACGGTGGTGAGGAAGGGAGATGATGATGAAGTGGGGGAGACCAGAGAGGTTAACCTGGACGAGAAGGCAGTTGCTATGGGGTACAGCGCAGGTGAGCTGCGCGCGGCACATGGCATGAAAGACGAAGAACTGGCAGGAGTGCTTGGCCTTGCTATGGACCGAAGAGCAATGGAGCTATTATATGCGATTGCCGAGGTCAGCACGACCAAACTGCCGAAGAGTGAGGAGAGTGAGGAGGAGGAACATGGCACGCTAGTTGCCATCCCTATCGCGAAATCCACCAAGGTGGCTGCCACCTCCGAGGGCACGGCTGAGCCGGTGCGAGCACAACTAGCAGAGTGGATCACCAGTTCCAGCGGCTACACCCAGCAAGTCGCGCGACGCCTCAGCCATCAGGACTGGGAAGAACGACTGCAACGCATGTGCAGCCAAGGGCAGAAAGGTACACAGGGGCTAGGCACCGCCGACGCTGTTCCACGCCGCAGACAGTGGAAGATGGCCTCCATGAAGCTCGCGGGCTATGAAGCACGTCACCGACAGGCCTTTTCAAGACCTGGAGGCAAGCCAGCAGAGACGAGCTCAGCCCCAGAGTGGGCACCAGTGACAAAGGAGAAAGAGATGAGGCTGCCTAAGCTGCCTGACACTACGAGAATGGTTGCCATGCTAGCCAGCGTAACCAACCAGGAGTCACTCCGAGAAAGATACCCCGATGTACACGAGGACGAGCTATGCCTCGCGTGGGTCAAGACAGGAGGAAGAGTGGAGGTGCCCAAGGAGGAGTATCACAGGGTAAGGAAGAGAGCAGCGCGCCACCGTTGGGACGAGCTCATAGGCGAGTTATACATGGTCACTGTCAGTGGTAAGGAGCTGCTGGTGCCCAAGCCCTGTGACAGGATTCAGTTGGTGCGTGAGTACCATGAGAGGACTGGCCATTGGGGCATCAGGCGGACATTGAACCTGTTGTGGCAACGTCATTACTGGGCAGGCATGAAACAGGATGTGCAAGCAGTGGTCACTCAGTGCCAGACTTGCCAGAGGGTGAAGACGCACTATGCACGGGAGGAGGCGAATCTCACGCCGCTGGAAATCAAGTCCTTCATGTACCGCTGGTCCCTGGATTTAGCTTGGCCTACGAAACGCACCACGAAGGCTGGGAACCAACGCGTCTTGGTCATGATTGAGCACTACACGCGATTCGTCGTGTGTGTTCCAATCCCCGATAAGGAGGCCGCCACCATCGCCAGCGCATTTCGCTATCATGTCCTATCCGTGTTTGGCGCGCCTGCAGAATGTTTGGTGGATGGGGGCACAGAGTTTGAAGGTGAGTTCTCTGCTCTATGCAAGCAGTGTCTCATTGACCGAAGAGTGACTTCACCGAGTTCCCCAGAGAGCAATGGCTTAACTGAACGGGTGGTACGCACCCTCAAGTTTTGCTTCAAGAAGATGGCCCTCGACAAGGGCCTGGACTTCGAGTGGGATGAGATGCTCTGGTCACGTGTACTCAGCTACAACGCAGCTAGGCAGCAGTCCACTGGAGTGGCGCCATTCACCTTGCTGTTCGCTCAGGAAGCCACGGTGCCACCGGATCTTCGTGCTCGACCCGAGTTGGACTTTGGGAAGCAGGAGGAGAAGACGCTGGCTGATGATCTGTTACAGCGAGCCGCCATCGTGAAGAGGCTCATGGTACATGCAGGGTGCAACCTGGAGATCGCTCAGCACCGCGACACTTTACGGTACGAGCACAGGAGGAGTGGCAGTTACGAGCCGAAGCCGCACCAGTTCAAGGCAGGCGATTTCGTATATATACGACAACAACCGCGCTCTGGCATGGAGGTAGCCACCAAGCCAGCCATCCTGAAGATAGTCAAGGTGCAAAGAGATGGAGTGGTAGTGTTGGAGGACAGCACGAAGCTGCGGGAGAAGAGCACGGTGCAAAATATTGCACCATGTCACCTACAGGTGAAAGACCAGTACGACTGCAGTGCAGCCATTCCCAGCAAGCATCTCGCGTGTGAGGCGTGCATGCGGACAGATGGGGAGGCAGCCATGTTGCTGTGTGACACCTGTAACCGTGGTTATCACACGTGGTGTCTGAATCCAGCGCTGGATGGAGTACCTGAAGGGGATTGGCAATGTCCCAAGTGCTTAGGTGGGACCGTGGTGGCAGCTGCCGCCGAGGTGAGCGCGTCAATCGTCGACAAGATGGCGGCCATGGAGCTGCAGCTGAGAGAGAAGCTGGGATCAGATGTGGTATTGTTGCCTGCAGACGTGGGTCCGCATCGTGCAGTGAGGCCGGGACGTGAAGACCCATGGCAGGCGCTGACCTCGCGGCAGATGCTCAGAAAAGAAGGGAGCATGGGGGATCTTCCTGACAGAGTGGCCTGGGGAAACCAGGAGGAGCTCAGCAAAGTGATCACAGAAGTGATGCCAGGATTCTGGCATGAGGGCCATCGTACCATCTTGAGCAGGAAGTGTGCAGAGCAGCACACTCGCGCGAGAAGTCTCCGCAAGACGTCCACGGTGCAGGCCATGAGCCCCGAGGAAGTGCAGAAGAGAGGAGATGTGACACAATTGAGCAGAGCTCAGGTGAAGATTGCCAGTCAACTGGATTGGGGCTTAGAGTTGGTGATGACAGTTCCTCAGGAGGTCAGACGTTTGGCGCACGAGGTGACTTGGGAGAAGATC
The DNA here is from genome assembly GCA_001247695.2 of Cymbomonas tetramitiformis. Taxonomy (NCBI): domain Eukaryota; kingdom Viridiplantae; phylum Chlorophyta; class Pyramimonadophyceae; order Pyramimonadales; family Pyramimonadaceae; genus Cymbomonas; species Cymbomonas tetramitiformis. Next base: position 4,829 of record LGRX02026177.1, on the reverse strand, counting down.
ACACAGGTATGGGATCCTTGGGCTGGCACAGGTGTCATTGGCAAGATTATGTCGCTGGAATGGCCTCACCTGAAGGTTATGAACAATGATTGGAATCCGCAGTTGAAGTGGCACGAAGCCCTTAATGCTTTACAACCGGGCAATTATCGAGCCTGGAAGGAGAAGTATGGGGTGTGTGACGCGGTGGTGACTTCACCCTGGTTCGCAGTGCTGGATATTGCGTTGCCATTGGCGGTACTGGCCAGCCGAGTGGTGGCTTGTATTCATGTGCCATCGCACTACATGACAGATATGACAGAAAGCAGGGCACAATACTTTCGTAAGCTGTGTCACGCTGGACGTTTACATGTGATTGGGCATTTGGAGCATGGACCTATTGGCAGAAGATGCATGTGGGTCATGGTGTTTCGCAACCCTTTGACAAGAGCCAGGATGTTGCGAGGAGGAGAAGCTTCTGGAGTGGGTATGTTTACCTTCAGCATGGGCAAGTTCGCAATGGATGGCGTTACGACAGAAGATGCTGAGCAAGCTCTTGTCTAATGTCTGTGCTACCAGTGGCAGCTACAGATGGGGGATGTTGAGAAAAAGAGCTTGCATAAGTTGTGAGAAAAAGATAAAGAGATATCAAAAATTTTGAGATTTTGTATAGTTACAGTAGCAAGCTAACTGTGCAGTCATATAAGGAAACATATGCAAAGTCGAGCTAGTGTTGTGGAGGCACTGACAATAAGTAAGACTGTCTAGTAGTAGGGCTAGAGGGTTGTGCTTTGTGTGGACGCTTCGTGCATAAGTTCGCGACAGCTGTCACAAACCACGGCTTATCGTGTACCTCAGCCGGGTTGTGACACTTGCTGTAGCAGTCTCTGTGACGAACGTATGACACGCGCAGTACGATACGCGCGAGGAGTTATGACAGTGATGAGATACGGAAATACGGATGGGTGTTACACTTGTTTGGAGATAGCGAGAATATGTAGGGCGGCGTAGCAGGGTGAGCCAGACGCTCATTTTTGTTTTGCCTTCGTAACAGTGATTCCGAAAATAGCCAGGACTCGCTTAAGACCGCGAAAACAGCAGTGTTATGATATAATTCGTAAGATACAGTATTCTTCTGCTTGTAAAGATATACATTTGTGGACTTGTCCTTGTGCGACTGCGTCAGAACTGTAATTAACAGTCTTTTTCATGTTGAGAAAAAGAGCTTGCATAAGTTGTGAGAAAAGATAAAGAGATATCAAAATTTTGAGATTTTGTATAGTTACAGTAGCAAGCTAACTGTGCAGTCATATAAGGAAACATATGCAAAGCCGAGCTAGTGTTGTGGAGGCACTGACAATAAGTAAGACTGTCTAGTAGTAGGGCTAGAGGGTTGTGCTTTGTGTGGACGCTTCGTGCATAAGTTCGCGACAAGCACGCAGCTCTACGTTATCCCGCAGGCGTTGACCCGCAGCCCATCTTGGCTCGTGAGCAACGTCTGGTGCGGGATAACCGCGCTCCTGACTGGCAGCCCACCGACGAGACCCGCAAACTGTCGCTCTACAACCGCCGCGACCCGATCTTCTACGCGGCGGTGAAGGTGCGGTACCCGCTTGCGGGTGACCTCGGCGGGGTGACTCTCCGCTCGCTCCAGGCGCTCGTCGTGGCTATCTTTCAGGCCTGGGCGCAGTCGGACGATGGGGTGGCAGTGCGTGAGAAGCAGACGCTGGGGGCGGGCGGTAATCCCTCCGCGCTTATCACGTCGTCTGAGTACGCGGTTCTTCTCGACGAGATCGCCGCCTTGAAGGCGCTCGTGCGAGACAATCGTGCGGGTGCGGTCCAGCGACAGCAGCAGCCGCAGCCGCGCGGTAAGCAGCATCCGCGAGGCCATCGGGTGGGTGTGCACGCGGCACCGCCTGTGGGGTTCGACAGGGACAACATGAAGGCGAAGCCCCTTTGCCACCGTTGCCGCAAGGCGGGCAAAGGGGACGCCTATCACGCGTACCGCGACTGCCCTCTTGGTGGGCGCCAGCATTCGTCGGCCACGGCAGCGGCCTTCTGCATTCCTATTGAGGAGGAGGATGCGGAGGGCCTCCACACCCTGGCACTTGTGCAGGTCTTCCAGGAGGCTGCGGATGATGGTCCGGAGGCCTTCGCCCGTGCGGCGTCGGCTTACGGTCCTCCCGCTGTGCTTTCCGCGGGCGGGGTTGGCGGCATCGACGTGTCGGCCTACGGCTTCAGCGTGCAGCCTGCGGCCGACGGCGCGGACGACGAGGACATCTTGCGGCGGCTTGATGCCCTCACCACTGAGGTTCAGGCCGCCCAAGAAAGGTACATTACACTCACGCATCCTTTGTTCCTGGGAGTGCGGTTGAGGGGCATGCGTCGGCTCTGGTGTGTGGCCCTACCGCTGCGGCGGGGATCACACCGGAGGGGCAGGTTCCGGCAGGTGGTGCGGCGGCATCGGCGTCCGCCGTGCCGGCCCCTGCTATGCCTGTCTCGCAGGTGAAGGATGTACAGCCCGCGCCAACTCAATCGGCGCGGGTGACCACCACGGAGGCGACATGCGGTGAGTTCGGAGGCTTCGTGCAGACGGTGAATCACGCCGCCGTCCACCCGTCTGACCTGACAGGCTATGACACGGACGACTACGAGGATTTCGCCGACGGTACTTTCGCGGTGAAGCCGCGGGCTCCGGCCGGTGCTATCGGGTGCGGTGTGCCGCCTTTCGGCTTTGGCACGCCGGCAATCGGCGCTCTCGCCATGCTTTCCCTCTTCTGCATTGCTTTTGCAGGTGTAGCTGTTTCGGCTTCCACGGCTTCTACTGTGTCAGCTTCTGCATCGGCTACGGAGATGCCTTCGCCTGGTGGTGATCTCGATTGGGAGGCTCCGTCATTTTACTCTACGAATGATTTTATTGATTCTGTGAACCCGGCTCAGGGTTTCTTGTTGGCTCACGATGTGCCACCGCTTCGGCCGCCCGAGCCTCCTGACACTCTGAGCCTGCTAGCCTTTCAGGATTTGTCTCAGGCAGATTTGGGGATTGACATGGCCTACTACTACGGCATGGCCTTACATGAGAGCGGTCCTCTTGATGCAGAGCACTATTATGGAGCTGGTTTCTTTACTTCCTATTATGGGATGGACTTCCGTGAGGCCACCGCTGACTACTTTGGTACTGTCGATTGACTTCTTGCTCACTCTGGAGGCACACCAACATGGTGGTGTGCTGAACTCCTGTGACCTCGAAGACTTCTTCAATCTGGTTTATGGTTTTGCTTTGACACCTTTGAAATCTTCAATTTGACTTGCTGACACAGAGCCTTTCAGTAGTTTACCAGGACCTTAATTGCCTGTGAGTTTCTGCTCTTGTGCTAGCTAGAGGGTTTTAATTTGTGTATCAAAATTGCACAGTTAGATTAGCAGTTAGGCCTTGTCACCCTGGCTCCTGCCCTAACACTTACAGCTTTACATTTTCTGACTCTCCTAGCCAGTCACCATCCACAGTGCTGGGGTGGTGTGCTGAAATCTGTATAGGCAGCCCTGACTGGGAGTCCCGGTCAGGCCCCTATGACAGATCCCTAGGACCAACACTGGACTGCTGACTGATCTGTAGGTTCGTACTGTGACACACGCTGTGTCACAGGTAGGCTAGAGTCCGAGACCGTCCGAGACCGTTCCGGGTATATCTAGCTTAGGGTTTATTTATCTTATACAGTTTATCCACACGAGTACGGGACTTTCTGATATCTAGTGTACTTGGATATTCCGGTACATCGAACGCGGGGTGATATTTCGGAGCTGAGAGTTCTGGGTCGATCGCAAGATTTGGTGGAAGGTCAACAACGGTAGGTTGAATGAAGCACTTAAATAAGCGACGAACATCGGCCATAGACCATGAGGTAATCTGTGCGCGAGGTTGTAGGCTAATATTGGGCAAGCCTCTATTCGCGGCGTTCGTGTATGCGGAAAAGAAAGTATCGACGTCGTTTTGTGTAGGGCGCTTCCATTTGAACTGATCAGGCACAGAAAAAACAAGAGAAGAATCTGGTTGTGAATACGAATTGTCCACAGTCAGCCAAGCTTTGGAGCCGTACATCTTGCAGTGAATCCAGTTGCGGTTGTGAGCCTTGTTGCATCGCCTTCCCTCTCGGTCCGCCTTACACTTTGCGCAACGCAGCAAACCGCGAGATGCGGCTTTGATGCTATCCTTTCGCTTGCTATTTTTGTACGCAGCATTTATCTTGAAACGGCGATCACGTGTAGAGGCAATGCCCATGATAAAATATATTCAACTCAGAACATCGAAACTCGCTGTGCATCAATGGGACAGAAATCTACAGTACAGAAGGTCGTACGGCGTTTTTCGTTTGTAATGAACATCATTTTATACACCATCTTCTGACTCAAGATGCATCGAATATACTCGAAATATAAATTACTTTAAACGATCTGGATTTAGCGAATTCTTGATCCGACTGCTTTCGTGGATGAAGATAATGATGGAGAACTCTGGCAAACTGCCGTACGGCGTATTAAGAGTGTAATGAAAATCCTCAGATGCGAATTATATTTTTCATTGTTTACAAATTCCGTACAGATGTTCGATTGTATCGGAAGGACATCTAAACCGTTATTGAAATCGCACCGGTATCTTTCTGGAATCTGTCCGCTTCCGTTCGCGCTTCTTAAGCGCTTTACACTGTGAAAACCTAGTGCAGCAGGGTAGATTAATGAAGAGATTGATAACTCTTCGCGATACATTAGAAGCGAATAATGTTTAATATAAGGTATTATGAACGCTAGGAAGCATCCCCGCACAGATTCGGTGACCGGAAGCAGATCCCGGATTC
>LGRX02026176.1:0-16298 GCA_001247695.2 Cymbomonas tetramitiformis | reverse complement strand
TATGGCCATGTCTATACATAAACAAGTGTAAGTAGGGCCCTACCTATCATGCATCTATACTCAAGTATTGGGTAAGTATGGCCATGTCTATACATAAACAAGGGTAAGTAGGGCCCTACCTATCATGTATCTATACTAAAGTACAGGGTAAGTATGGCCATGTTTATACATAAATAAGTAGCAGAAATTCACCTATCATGTATCTATACTCAAGTACAGGGTAAGTATGGCCATGTTTATACATAAACAAGGGTAAGTAGGGCCCTACCTATCATGTATCTATACTCAAGTACAGGGTAAGTATGGCAATGTTTGAATGATTTTTCAATTAAAAATATTTACTGAAAGTGTACATTTTTCTATTTTTTGCTCCTCTTGTTCCCTTTCACTGCAGGACTGTCTACTTTTCTCTTATTTTTGCCTTTTGCAGAAGGAGAAGGAGCCTCTTCCTCCTCGTCCTCGTCCTCGCCCTCCTCTTCATCCCCCTTTTCGGGCGCATCATCATCCGCCGTGTCGGGCGTGGGTACATAGTCCCCATCCTCCTCGGATTCGTCCTCGTCCTCCGCGGAGGTTCCCGCCGGTTTAGGCACTTTCAGCCCGTCGGGCTTCCCGGAGTGGTAGTACAACAACTCCTTTCCGTCGTCGTACCTTTGTGTTGCGTGCTCCCATGGCACGCAGCACAAGAGGCTCCCCGTAGCGAACCTCCCCTTGAGGAAGTCATCGAGGTGCCTCTTGAACTCTGCCTTCTCAGGCACTTTTTCCTCCACCTGTCCGAACAGGTAGAGTAGTGCCTTTTTGACCCGGTCGTGGTGGACCGGGTCGTACAGAGTCCAATGGAACTCCGTGATCTGCAAGCACACGCGTAAGTTAGTTCGAAGTGTAAACATGTCCGAATATGGCCATGTTTAAGCGGGTTCGTAGGAAAACATTGCAGGTAGGGCCATGTTCGGGTCTTACCTTGATGCACAGCTGGTCGCGTGGGAGCCCCCCCGCCACCTGGTGCCCAAAGTGCCATGCCGGCTTCTTGGGCACCGTCTCCACCACCACCCCGCAGAGCAGGGGGGTGTGGACCTGCGGGGTGAGGTCGTCCTTGTACCAAGAGGTGGGAACATCGGGTGTCCCCGCCTTCCACCTCTTCTCCTCATCCTCCACCTCGTGGTCCTCGCTAGCCATGAGCAAGGCGTGGTCGCCGACCTTGAGGCGGCCGTGCTCAAGCACCTCCTGTTCGGCCGCCCGCTTTCGGGCTTCGGCCACCTTGAGCCCTTGGCGCTTGGGCGCCATGGGCTCCTTGCCCTTGCCCGCCATGGCCTCCTTGCCCTTGCCCGCCATGGCCTCCTTGCCCTTGGGCCCGGCCTTCTCCTTGCCCTTGGGCTCGGCCTTCTCCTTGCCCTTGGGCTCGGCCTTCCCCTTGCCCCTGGCCTCCTCCTCCTCCTCCTCCTCCTCCTCCTTGGCGTCGATAAGATCCCGCAGGATTGCCTTCCGATCCTCTGCTGCCACGACCAACACTAAGTTAGATTCAAACATGGCCATGTTTGCATAGGTAGTGTGTAAACATGGCCTTACTTGTATAGTACTTCTGTACTAAACGGTGCGAACAGGGCCTTACTTGCACACATAAGAAACGAAGAACTTATCACAAAACTTATTTCAAGCAAAGAACGCACCTTCCGTTGGGACGTCGCCGTTCTGGGTCAAACCCGCAGCCTCCACCCCGGCCTTGATCTCGGCCGTTGTGGGTTGGCCTTTCTTTTGGGAAAACACCTCCACGTTGGCGGTGGTGTATGCATGCCCGGGTATGTTGCATACCCAGACATGCACCTCCCCCGCCTTGAGGCGCCACCTCCCCCACTTGTGACGGCGCCTCAAATTTTGCATCAAGGTAGACAACTTCATATGCTGGTTGTCCCCACTTGAGCCCAACGTGGCGGTGAGGGGCATTAGTTCCGCCATTCGACGGCGGAACCTATCCCTAGCCAGGGTCTGTTTATCCAGACCCTGGAAGGGATTTACATGCCCCTTCACCACCATATCGTCTGTGAAATCAAACACAAACACCCCACACGTTAGCATCTGAACTTCCTGCGACAGGACAACATAAAACACAAGCAGGACACTACCCAAAAATTGCCCTATTTACGCAGTGTACACCCCCTACCTACAACTGGAAGGTGGGCGAACAGGGCTGTGTTCGTGCAATGTTCTAACACCCTAGCAAGTGTTTTTCAAGCAGGATTTCGGCTGGGTTACTCACGGAAGACGTCTCTCCTGTGTTGCGCCGCCTCCTTCCCCTCCTTTTTTTGCGCTTTCTGAAGATTTTTAACTGAATCCCCTGTGGACTTCACCTTGGCCATCGCAAGGGCGAAGCGGTCAAGCCCACTCCCCTTCTTGCTTTCGGCCCCCGGATCCTCCTCCTCCTCCTCCTCGTCCGTGTCCTCGGAGCCACCGCTCTCGGAGTCGGGCGCATTTAAAAGCGCATACTTGCGCTTGTATTGCCGCTACTTTTCCTTGTCCGCGAGCTTGCCCATTTTCGCGCGGGCAAATTTAAATTGGTCGTACGATAACATGCCGCTCGGCATTTTTCAAATCACTTACGTTTCTAGGGAGGGAGGTGGTGCTTCGCAGGCAGCAGTAAATTTTAGCCTTAAAACGGTATCGCTCGCTTTAATAAACCGTTTTGACTTCCTGCAAGGTAAAGCACCACCTCCCTCCCTATCCGTTGCAGTACGCCGCCTGCGTTTCCGTGGATCGATGAGAAGGGGAAGGGAAGCGGGATTCGCGGTCACTCGAGGTCAACGCATTTCGCATTCGCATCGGACGCCCCAATTTGAAATTACTTTGGCACTTTCGATCGCCAGGCGTTGGATTCGTCGATCAGTCGGATTCGAATCGCGCCGCGCGCATGACCATGCCCCAGGGCAACGCAAGTTTCCGTCGTCTTCTAGTTTTGTTTTTTGTTCTCGCAAGTTGAAGTTCCACATAATAAAGGTCTTTTTTCCAAAGGTCTTTACAACCTTTCAACAAACCGTTTTCACCATTGTAGTCTGCGCCCAAGCCCCCTTCTTTTGAGCTCAACTTTGTTTTTTCACCAAAATGACCGATTTTTTTGGCACGCCCGCCTGCACCCTAAGGTATGGTCTAGACATGACCATGTTTGGGTCGTTTCCCCACTGGGTTTTGCATTTGGGGCATTGATTTGGGCTATGTGCGCCGCGGAAGATGTCTACCTTGTGTTCGCGTGAATGCTGTTCGAACCGGGCCATACCAGGGCAATTCTACTCAGGTACAAGGTAAACATCTTCCGCGGCGCAACACAACGTGGTTTGCCTTGTTTTACGCTGCCAACATTGCCCAAAAATGGCCAAGTTTGCCACGTGTTTTTAAACACAGATCAAACATGGTCCGTTTTATGTACGTCTTGCCCAATGTTGGCAGTAAAACAAGGCTAACAAGGCCGTGTTTCACCATCTCGGCTGTTGAAACTGCTTAGGTAGGGCCATGTTTACGCCATACTTATGATGGTACAGCAGGTTACGCACGTGGGCAAAAGCGGTTTGCAGGCACAATAGGCGATGACATCCCGCGCACAGAGATTGGCGCAAGGTGGGATTCCGGAGGAGAGACGGAGGGTCAATCCCGCGAAAAGAGCCACTGTTGCATATCGCTTGGCAAATTCTCCGGGGGAGGGCGATGGGTTGACGACGCCGCCGCGTGCGGACGATGCCTTCAAGAGGCAACGTGTCCTCGAATGGGATGCCAATCCCACGAATGGGTTTATAGATTTAGTTGAGGAACTCTTTTGGGATGGAATCATTCTGACGGAAGAATACGACAATCATCCGGCACGCGCCACCTTCACTGACATTGAACGCGACGGCATGACCGGGTAGGGCCCTACCTGCCTTGCTCTCGGGACGAACCCGGGGCGGGCATTGCCCTACCTGCAATGGGAAGGGGCCAGGTATGGCCGTGTTTTGACGTGTTCGCTGTAGGTCGGACCGAAAAGCACGGAAATTCCTGCCACATGCGACCTTGTGCGCCGGAGGCCCTGGCCAAATTTTTGCTTTCCCTACCTCGCCTGTGTGATGTTAAACTTTCATTGTGGTTCGTCGACTAAGGGGTGCTGCGGCACGATTACGGTACGGGTAGGGCCCTACCTGCCTTGCTCTCGGGACGAACCCGGGGCGAGCATTGCCCTACCTGCAATGGGAAGGGGTCAGGTATGGCCATGTTTGGCCGTGTTCGCTGTAGGTCGGACCGAAAAGCACGGAAATTCCTGCTACATGCGACCTTGTGCGCCGGAGGCCCTGGCCAAATTTTTGCTTTCCCTACCTCGCCTGTGTGATGTTAAACTTTCATTGTGGTTCGTCGACTAAGGGGTGCTGCGGCACGATTACGGTACGGGTAGGGTCCTACCTGCCTTGCCCTCGGGACGAACCCGGGGCGAGCATTGCCCTACCTGCAATGGGAAGGGGTCAGGTATGGCCATGTTTGGCCGTGTTCGCTGTAGGTCGGACCCCCATGCCGAAGACATTGCAGCCACAGCTATTACTTCGCCCCCATGTACCCATACACCCAACTCCGAAGCCAACTCCGACCGCCGCGACATGGACTCAGACGACTCCATGCTGCCAGGTCAGCGTTCAAACAAGGACTTGGACGACTCCTCGTTGCCAGGCTTGCTTTCAAGCACTGCCTCCGACAACTCCTCCTTGCCAAGCCAGCGCTCAGACACGGACTCGGACGACTCATCGTTGCCAGACCTGCATTCAGGCAGTGACTCGGACGATTCCTCGTTGGCAAGCCAACTTTCGGATCCAAGGTGACATTCCGTAAGCTTGATTGCGTGCTGCATTATGCAAGGACATGTTTATACATAAACAAGGGTACGTAGGGCCTTATCTACCATGTGTCTATACTCAAGTACTGATCAAGCATGGCCATGTGTATACATTAACAAGGGTAAATAGGGCCCTACCTATCATGTATCTATGCTCAAGTCCTGATCAGACATGTCCATTGCTGAAACGATGTGGGCATGGCCCTACTAACACATTTCTGATTATTTTGCAACAGGCAACGCAATGTCACCATCCATTCCTTCATGCCCCATTCAGGCGAAGAGAAGAAAACGGTGTGCACGCCGCAAGAGTTTTTCGACATGGTGGCAAATGCGAAGGGCCACCGTTCGAGAATATGGGAGTGCATCGCCGATACACTCTACCTAGATGTCTCTTACCCATCTTTATGTTGGCTGCAGCCAACATAAAACCCAAAGTTCCGAAGTATATAACTCATGGTTAATGATGCATATTGCTCGAAAGCAATGTTGTTTGAAGGGCTACTAGACCTTTACAAAATTGTCAATACGTGATATACCTGATTGCGCCCACGGAAGCTTGCATAATTGTGCCCTAGAGCTAGGGCGTGATCGCGAAAAGACAAAATGCACCTTATGTTGGCTGCAGCCAACATAAGTGGTCATAATAAATGTGGGCAATAGGGGCGGCATGAGAAGGGCATTAAAAAATCGAAGACCTATGTTGTCAAGTTCTCGAGCTGCTCTTTCTGCAGTGTCTTGTCAAAACTTTCATCCGAGTTCATCTTGACCCTCAAAATGTCGATCAAAGTAACATGGCTATGAAAACACCAAAAGTTTCTTGGGAAATCCACAAAATTGTACATTCTTTCGCATATTAACCCAAATTATCTTCGATAATTTTGAGCGGCCCAATATTGGTAACGCGTGTGTGAAAGAGAGCATCCCCGCCTTCATTTTGAGCTACTGAAATGTACCATCCGGTATCAACAGCTCCCGGGATTGTCAGCAAGGCTTATGTTGGCTCCAGCCAACATAAAGGGCCTTTATGTTGGCTGCAGCCAACAGATGGGTAAGAGACATAGAGGACCATCCGGCGAACATCGAGTATGCCGGCCACCGTTGGGCATTGAACCTCCCGTCCACCGAAATCTTGCCATGATCAAAGACGCGATTTTGAAAGTGGTGAGGGACGACGACATTTGTATGGCTCCGCCGGACGAGTTGAATTTGACCAAGTCCGAGCAACCCACTTTTGGATGACCACGACTCCATCAAGAGCAAGGGATTGTGTCAGCGAGTTCCGACGACGCCAGCCCTGATGCCGATGCCCCCTCCCCACACCCGATGATGCTCTTGGCCTCCGATGCCGACTCTCCGATCTCCGAGGCCGTGGCCCAAGACGATTCCCGTGCCGATGCCACCACCTCCGCACACCCGATGATGCTCTTGGCCTCCGATGCCGACTCTCCGATCTCCGAGGCCGTGGCCCAAGACGATTCCCGTGCCCATGACGCAGACACCGAACCCATCGTCCGTGAGGTAGCCGACGAGGCCATAATGTGTACTCCGCTAAACCCGGCGTTCCCACACCCTATAGCGAGGTATGGTTTCAAACCCGGTGTAAACATGGCGCTGTTTGTATATGTTCTTTAAAATACACAAGGTAAGCATGGCCATGTTCGTACGCGGTTTCGTGCAGACGCCGCCGCGGAGGTGTGGAGAACGGTCCACGCGCAAGGGACGCGCAAAAGAAGCCATGTGGTTGCAATCGTTGCGTGGAGAACAACATCACCAAGGAAGTGTCAACGAGAACCATCTACACACACAAAAGGCTTTACGGTTGGCATGTACCTCCACAACCGGATCCGGATGCCGTGCTTCCTCTTAGGCCGCCTACCCCACATGATTCTACCGAACCTACTTTGGAGACGGATGAAGAGATGGATGAATTCGGAGAGTAGGATTGGGGAGGGGGGTCTATAGGAGATGCCGATGGTCGCGGCATATCCCCGATCCCTCCAAGTTCCCCCTTCCCGTCTGAGCCAGCAGGTGAGAACCTATTGAACATGGCCATACCTGCCTTGTATAGCTTCAGGTAATTGGTGAACATGGCCATGTGTGCCTAATACCTGCCCAACGTGCTCGTTGCAGTCGCCTCCCCAACTCGGCAAGAACGTGACGACACCGCCTGTTTTCACGTGAGCGTGACCTCCACACGCACGAACGGGGAGCTCCTCAAAATCGAGTATGAGTGGGAGAAGATGATGTATTTCCTCAACCACATCGAAGGCATTGACTTCGACGAGTACGAAGGGTGGATGAAACCCGGCAATTTCGACGATATGTATCCGGAGGATGACGTGCACGTCTCTCTTCATTGCGGCAACCAGTCATGGGATGTGGCATTTCCTATCGTGGAGTGCCTTGTGGGAGTGCGATCGCACCCAATGTTCATCCCCCATCGAGATGATGGCATGAGTGGCACCGCACACGAGGCGAATGACGAGGAGATGGATGTAATCAACGAGATACTAAAGAGCTTGGAGGAGATGGTAAAGGTGCGACCTGAAAATAACACAACAACCGTGGTGTCGCTTGCTGCTGCTGCACTTTGAGTTAATGTGGTTTGAGGTGAGGTTTAAGGTGATGATATGCACTGGCTAATAAGGTACTGGGCAGACATGGTCATGTCTTGCCATTTCAAAATGTAAACAAGGCGAACATTGCCATGTTTGCACAGTTACGTGGCAATGTCCGTCCCATTTCTAAAGGTGGTGTCAGTTTCGCAGGATGCTTCTGGTAAGGAAAACCATGCCTTCATGCTCATGCTCGATCTCTTGGAATGGAACTTGGAGCATGGCCTTAGTCAAGGATCCTTTAACGACTTGTTGGAGATACTTCGTCTAAATTTGCCGAAGATGTTCCCGGAGGGCACTCTACCGAAGAACTACCAAGAGGCCATAGGACATCTATCCATGTATGGCTTGCCTTCTAAGTCGGTGGACATCTGTGTAAATGGATGTTGCAGATTCGACGGAGAGCACGCAATGTGCCGGACATGCTCGACGTGTGGCGCCGATAGATGGGCCCCGGAGATGCTCGAGAAGCCGTTGGCTGTGGGAGGACTGCTCCTCACAAGGCACTGTAACTACTGATGGGAGTCTTATATGGACTGCATATAATGACTAACTGCCTAGGTACTGCTAGGTCAGCTCTTTAGACATAGGACTGCTATGTCTAGACTTACTACATATATTTGCATGTAAGAATTAGGTATTATATTTGACTTTTGCCATGCGGCTGTTTTTACTCTAGAAATCTCAACTGTTTCTTTGGCCTTGGCCATTACTTATTCACTCAGCTCTCTGAGGTAATCCTAGTCAGCATGGCCAAGTCTCATCAACCTATCATATGCTTGTACCACATTATCATGCAGTATGATGTGCCAGTATTCTACATGTCACATTATTACACAGTACAGTGGTACTGTGTACTCCCATATAAGGGGGGTCTCTTCCTCAACAGGGGTCTCGGGCGCTAATGCCGTAAGGCGCGTATGACACTTCTGGCATGTATGACATTGCCGAGTCATCCGCGCATGACACCGTGTGTTGTCCTAGCACAACTCCCCCCCCCCTTCAGGTGGGAAGCGTCCTCGCTTGTGCTTAGATGCACAGTCGTTAGGCTGATTCGGAGCCCATGGCGTCCCACTCGCTGTCATCGGACATCACTGGTGGCGGCGTAGGGCTGTACTCCGGCATCAAGGTCACCGGCTCCTCGTCAGCTTCTTCCGGATTAGCGCAGACTCTTTCATCGTTGAGATCTGTCTCATTTTCATCCCTCCAAAGCAGCTCCGCTAGGTATTCACACACCGCTGCGATTGCCCCCACGGGTTGTTCCACCGGTAGAGAGCTGAATAATTGTTTAAGCAAGGCTGCGGGGATGCCATACACGTGCCATCCAGCTCCCATGCCTGGTCTAGGGTCGCCCGACTCTCTGCTGGCGGAGCCGCTCTGCGCCATCTTCTCGTGCCGCCCATAACGGCGTTTGAAGTCGCAGGGGTTTTCGGGGTCGCAAGACTTCAGGGTGGCGATAGGCGCGTTGGTCCAGAAGTGGGTGGGTTTCTTGTAGGGCATACCATACTTACAATACGTAGCCAGATGCGGAGGTGGCAACCCTTGCATGCATCGGCGAGTGTGTAACCCATGAGGAGCTCGGCCACGCGGGTTCTCGATGAAGTAGAAGCTCGGCTGGAGGTACTTGATGATCTCCAGCGTGCTCCGCACTTGCCTGTCAGCACCACGCAAGTTTCGTATCCCTACCGTTTTGGCTTGGCTATACTCCGTGCATGGAGGGCTCGCCCAAATGACGTCAAAGTGCTTGGGCGAGAACTGCCGATAGTCCCAGTGCAGGACGTTTTCGCAGTGAGTGGGCTTCCATCGGTTCTGGATGTCCACCGAGACTACCTCACACCCAGGAAACTACTTGCTGAACTGTCGTTCGACGGAGCCTGTGCCACAAAACAACACCAAGATCCGTATTGGGCGTCGAGACGGCTGTAGGCGTGCCGCTCCTCGACCAGGTCCTTGGGATGGCATGAAACTAGTGGACGACACCGTCGCGAATGTGCCCACCTCGTCGTCGGCTCGTTCTTCCGGGATCCACGCCATTCCGTCCGCCTGTAACTCTTCAGGATCCGTCAACCATATCGCTCCTGCTGACTCCTCGCGTTTGCGAGTGACTCTACTCTTTTCACGTTCTTGCCTCTTGGCCTCGACCTTCTCGAACTCCTGAAGAGCGCGGTTAGGTATCCCTTTTCGGCCAACTCCATCGAACTCGAGGTCCTCGCGAGTTTTCCATTCATTCTCGGAGCGCGGCATACCTACCCATTTGACCATGTACTCCGTCCATGTCCGCCCGCTACGTCTCCTCGTGCGTGACCTCTCAATGCACTCCACCGCCATCTCCTTACGACCGCTCACGTCCACAGGGGGAGGCGGAATCTCCGCACTCCTGTCCGCGAACTTGTCCTGGCCCGACTCCACTGGGGTGAGTCTATCCACGGTGAAGACGTCGTGCACCTTCCACTGTGGTGGTAGCTTCAGGCGGTAAGCCGCGGGGGCCCCTCGGTCCTCGGGGGCGAGCTCCATCTGTCGGTCGCTGTGGAAGGCCTCCAGCACCTCCATCGGGCCCAGGCGCTTCTTCAGCAACTTCTTGTGTAGGCCCCGATCCCCGGGCTGGGTGAGATGCGTGGCGTCCACCCACACCATGTCACCTATTGCGTACCGGCGAGCGCGATGGCGAGCATCATACTGGGCCACTTGCTGCTGCTGAGCTACCAGCAACCTATCGCGAGCAGTCTGCAACTGCTGAACAAACTGCCGGGCGGTCTCGTGGGCCGTGCCTTTCTTCACGACGTCCCCTCTCCCCCCCTTGGCGCGGCCCCTACGAGAGGCCAACGCAGCTTCTACGAAGAAGTCGAGCTGCGACGCTGGGGCATGCCCATAGCAAAGCTCGAAGGGTGTGAATCCAGTAACCGCGGACCTGGAGTCGTTAATGGCGTACTCCACCGGGGTGCACCACAAATCCCAGTCTGTCTGGTTTGCGTCAACGTAGGCGCGCAACATGCGCTCCACCGTGTGGTTTGTGTGCTCCGCTTGACCGTCCCCTTGTGGATGGTACGGCGTAGTGGAGGCCACCTGCACCCCCATAAGGCGATGCAACTCCATATGAAAGGCGTCACGGAAGCGAGAGTCCCTGTCACAAACGATCTTCATGGGAGCACCGTGCAGTCGCCAAACATGGTCGAAGTACATTCGTGCCACTTGCTCAGCGGAACTGTCAGAGTACAGCATGGGGACCACGTGCACCATCTTGGACAACTTGTCCGTGAACGTGGCGAAGGCGTCGTAGCCCCGCTCCGTGCGCGGCAGACCTGTGACGAAGTCAATGCTCACCACCTGCCACAGCCTGACCGGGACCTGGAGGGGGTTCAGCTGGCCATCCGGATAGCTGTTCCTCGGGCGGGTCTGCTGGCATATCAAGCACGAGCGGGTCCAGTCGGTGACGTCTTTGTTCATGCGGGGCCACCAGAACCGCCGCACTATCCGAGCAAGAGTCTTATCTCGCCCGGTGTGTCCCGCCGCGGGAGACTCGTGCGCTTCACGCATGACTATCTCCCGAAGGGGAGAGTCGGACGACAACACCAGCTGGTAGCGTCCCTCCGCGATGCGCCAGATCATGTCGTCAACCATACGGAAGGTGTCCGTGCGCTGGTGCGGGGCGGCTAGAAGCTCTTCCTTTAACATCGTGAGGTAAGGGCTACGTTCGTACTCCGCGCGTAGTGCTTTCACGAACTGGCATGCCTTCAGTGGCCCTTTGGTTGCGCGTGCCTTGGCCGCTGGCCCTGACGTGACCATAGGCTCGCTTGCACCTTGAGCGGCGGGCGCACGGGCACTCTTCGCTCGAGGCCGAGTCCGGCTGGCTGCTGGCGCCCACACCAGCAGCACGGGCCACCGCAGCGCTGGTCGGCCTCCATCTGGTGACTCAAACAAGCATGTAGGGTGACCCTTGGCATCCTTGAGGTCGAACACCTTGACCACGTGCAGGCCGTACTTGGGCTGGATAAGGGTGCGCCAGGACGCGTCATAGTCCGGCAGTAGGAACATCGCCGACGTGTTTTCTGGGTCGGCGCGCCACTCAGCCATAAAGTGGCGTAGGATCCTCTCAATGAGGTTGCTATCCTTGGTGTAGGGGGGGTTGCACCAGACGTGCTTTCCCCGCCATTGCTGCTTGAGGCACTCCGTCCAATAGGTGTCCACCTGGCGGTTGACGCCCATGGAGTCACAACACGCGTCCACGTCGAACGGGCCGTACTGCGCTGAGATCTCTTCGAACTTCTCCGTGTGCAACGTCTCAGCTGCGTCTCCCCACAGGTCGGGGGTTTCCACCCAGGTGAGCCCATTCAGATGAGTGAGCTCCCCAACGACCAACGGGGGGCTGACCGGAGGTACAGACTCGTCTTCAGAGTCGGAGTAATCAAACGTGGAGTCGAGCACCGAGATGGGGTCTTCAAGGGTCTTGACTTTAGCGGGCTCCTCGGACGGCTCTTCGTCGGTGTCGTCCTCGTCGATTGCACCGAATACTGAGGTGGGATCGGCGGGGGTTGAGCTCTCAGCCGACTCCCTTGGCACACTCTGACGAGGCTCGTCTGTGTCCCGGTCGACCACGCCCTTCTCCTTGAGCCCCTCCCTGGCGGATGACTGCTTGTAGTCTGGTCGTCTGGATTGGGCGTCCGGAACTACTAGGCATCGGCCAGGTACGTGCTCCATTTGGTGCACGCCCACTTCCACCAAGTCTTCATACCAGCGTGCCTGGCGTCGACTCAGCTCCCGAGCCGGCGCGAAGAGCCACTGCAAGGGTTTGTGGTCACCCATGAGTTTGAAGTCGGTGAATATAAGGTAATGCCTCCACGTCACTGTGGTGCAGTGGTGGATGGCGCACAGCTCCCGCTCCCCAGCGTGGTAGTTCTGCTCGGCCGAGGAGAATTGCCTGCTCTCGAAGGCCAACGGCTGAAGACCTCGTCCCAGGTCTTGCATCAGCACGCCTCCTAGTGCGACCGCACTCGCGTCGGTCTGCACGCAAAATGGGCGAGACCCATCGGCTGCTGAGCGCTGGTCCGGTAGGGCGAGGATTGGTGCTGAAATCAATGCTGACTTCAATCGTTGGAAGGCTTCTTTCTCCTCCTTGCCCCAAGTCCATGGCACTCCCATCTTCGTGAGGCGAGTGAGAGGGTGGGCAATGTGAGCGAAGGACTGGATGTACCGCCGGTAAAAGCCACACATTCCAAGGAATTGGCGCACGTGGGTGACAGTCTCGAGCTCCGGCCAGTCGCGAACCGAGGCAACTTTGTCGCGTTGGGGGCGACAACCTTCCTTACTGCACACATGGCCAAGGAAGCGTACTGCTCGCATGCACAACTTCAACTTGCTTCGCTTGAGGTATACTTTGTGCTGGCGACAGGCAGCTAATACAGCTCGTACATGGCCGACATGCTGCTCAGGTGTGTCACTGAAAATCATGATGTCGTCCACGAACACTCTGCAGAAGGGTAGGTGTCCGAGGTACTGCGTCATCATTCTTTGCCACGTGCTTGGTGAGTTGCTCAGTCCCATAGGCATGACCAGCCACTCATAAGCTCCGAAGTGGGTGGTCATGGCTGTCTTCTCGATGTCCTCCTGTTCCATGGGAACTTGCCAGAATCCCCACAAGGCGTCTGCAGTGGAGAAGACGGTTGCTCCTTGTAGGTCATCGAGGAGGGTTTGTACGTCAGGAAGAGGGTACTTGTCCTTGACCGTGATCTCATTTATCGACCTGTAGTCGATAACCAAGCGCAACTCCTTAGGGTTGCTCGGCTTCGGCACCATAAGTACCGGACAACCCCAGGGAGACGCCGATGGACGGATGTACCCCTTGGCCAACAGCTCGTCAAGTTGTGCACGAAGTTGCCGAAGCTCCTCTTGCGACAACTTGTAGTTACGCCGATGTAGCGGCTGCCCACTCCAGTCGGATCGCAAGCGAATGTTGTTCTTGTAGTCGCGGCTTTGGACGGAGTCAGGCAGCTCCGTACATATGACGTCCCTGAACTCCTCCTCAAGGTCGCGCAGCTGTTGCCATATCTCCGGGGACACTGTCTCGTCAATCTCGTCCGGCTCCTCCGCTTCCATGGCATGGGGCTTGGGCGGCGGTGACGGTGGTTCCTCGGCCACTGGAGCGGCCTGCTCTTGAGATAAACCTTCAGTATGGGGCTTCTCGTCGCTCCAGCGCACACGCTTGCGTCGCGGCCGACGTTCGCGGAGTAAGCGCCTTCCTTGCTCCAGCGCGGCTGCGGCTTCGGCATGCCAGGTGGGTGGTTTCCCTTGCGCGTGGTCGTCGATTGCTTGGGCACGTACGTGCTCAGGTAATAAAGCAAATGCTCCCAAAGCTTCGCGCTTGCTCTGAAAGAACCCCAGATGTAGGTTGTTGGATGGCGCATTGTCCGCCGGGGGGCCAACAGCACCCTCCAGCGCGACCACGTCAAAGTTTTGTGGGCGGGTGGACTCCACTGTTGCGTACACCTTATCCAAGTGGTCCTCGTCACTGGTGCCTGGGCTGGGCCGCACAGATTCCCGGAGGAGTAGAGCGTCCTCGGCTTCGGAGTCAGTGTCTGACGCGGACATCAGCGCAGGCGCGTCCGTCTCACCCAGATCCGCTTGGGAGGAGTCCATGGCGCCCGCGACTTCGGCGTCTTGCTGCTCAGAGCTAGACGTGGCGCGACGCTCGGACGAAGCGTCCCTGGGCTTGGCGTTGGTCTCGGCGTCGGTCTCTTCGTTACAGGCGACCGCCCCGAAGGTGCCGTCGGGTGCTAGGTACACCACGAAGGCACACTCATCCTTAGATTGGAGGGCTCGAAGGTCCTTGCGTACCCTTTTGGGGTCCAACAAGACTCCTTGTACCAGCGCCATGGCCTTATCCTTGGGTCTTGAGGGGTCTGGCGTTCCCGGAGGGCAGCCTGTAATGACCACTCTCTTGCTTCCAGAACCAAACCGGATGGAACCCCATCGGGAGTAATCCAGGGTGACTGGGGAGTGGGAGGCTAGCCAAGGTCCTCCAAGGATAATATCCACGCAAAGATCAATGGGCATCACTCTGAGCTCCAATTGCTTGACGTACAACCCCTTGGTGGTCTCTGCTTGCAGTCGAGGACGGACGCACGTGTTGACATCGTACGACGCGCCGTCAGCTACTCGCACTCGCATGGGGTTTTCGTGAGGTCGAGGCGTCAGGGAGGGAATGCTGCGTACAGTCTTGTCCGAGATAATGTTGGTGGAGCACCCACTGTCCACCAGCACCTTTACGCGACGACCGTTCACGTACGCCCAGAACAACAACAAGGTGGGGGCCTTGGAATTGTTGATCTGTCGAGGTGGCGCTCGCGATGTTGATACAGCCGCCAAGAGATCACTCCAGCCAGGGCTCATGTCCCCACTGTCGATGATGCTGTTGAGCTGGCATACGAAGGGGTCGTCCTTGGCATGAGGGTCGCCTAGGTCAGGAGGGTCGTCCATGTCAGAGTCCCATGGTAACTCGTAGGTGCCTGCATCGGCCAAGAGCCCTTGAGCGGTGGCTGTCTGCACCAGGTCCCTGGGTGGGTGATCAGGTGGGTACAAGGCCACTTGGATGACCTTGTCCTTCGCTGCTCGCGCCATATCATTCGTCGCCAAGTCACTTGCGTACTGGAGGAGTCCTCTTCTACTTCCTCTTGCGCTTGTTCCTTGGCTAAGATGTGCAGTAGCTCTTCGTCTATAGGAGAGTCCCGCTCCAAATATGGGAGGCCACTGGCATAATCCCGCTTAAGCTTCTCTCGTTGGCGAACCTTCTCCAGCCCACTGAGCCACCTCCTCCTTGGTGCTCCTTCAGCTCGAGCTGCATGGGTCGGTGACAGCCATGGTCGGGGGCGGTCACTCCGTGTGGTTGAGGTTGCCTCGACAGTCGTGCTGTCGTGAGGTGAGGGCGTACGAGGTCGACGCCCAAGCTGGATGTCTTGACGTCGTCGTCGGTATTCTTGCAGCCTTTTAAGTTTGTTAAGGGCTGCGGGTAAGGGTGATCGAGCTCGAGCTTCTCGCTTGTTGGCGGTAACCGCGCTGTGCGTTGGTGACCGCGTGGGTCCTCAACTGCTGCGTCGATGCCCGGCTCTCCAAAGCGGTGGGCTCGTGCTCCGCGGAGGTGTACGGGGCGGTGCAAGGTCCGTTTCCAGAGCCTTGATGGAGGACCTCAAGCCCCGTGTGCCCACTTTGGAGCGTAAAGCGCTCGTCCCTTGCCCTCGGACAGCTCGAAATTGCCAACCTTGCAATGGTTGGCCCGTTGGCTCCAAGTGCACGCGGTAGCTCTCGGTCACCTTCAGGGTACGTCGGTGCCGTTTCTCAACGTGCTGGGAGTCGTCTGAGAGGTCCTCGCTCGTACACACTGGAGACTTGGCTTCCTTGTGAAGGCGAGCTTCGACCACTTGACGCTCCGGCGCGGGAGGAGGGCTAGTCATCGCCCGCGAGGGTAGCATGTTGAGCTCATCGGAGTCTAGGTATCCTGTGCAAGGAGCACTCCGCCTTTGACGTCGACGGGCTCTTCTCCACTTCTCCCGCAACTGCTGCTCCGAGAGGTAGGAGGGGGACTCGTCGCGGGGATGTGGGGTTCCACAGCCCGAGCTCATTGGGACTTGGAGGGTACTCCGAGCTCGAGGGAGTCCTCCGCGGCAAAATCCATTAGTTCCTTTGGCAACACCGCGTTGAGCACGTCGCAGTATTCATCCGTTTCCACTTCGTGCATGACCAGGTCCAAAGTTTCAGCCAGAAGTGCTCTGGCCCACTCCTTCTTACGAAGAGCAGCCTGTGGGCACTCTCGAGCATAGTGCTCTTTGCTTTGGCACAACCTGCAACCAGTGTAC
>LGRX02026175.1:0-14034 GCA_001247695.2 Cymbomonas tetramitiformis | reverse complement strand
CCGGCGAACATCGAGTATGCCGGCCACCGTTGGGCATTGGAACCTCCTGTCCACCGAAATCTTGCCATGATCAAAGACGCGATTTTGAAAGTGGTGAGGGACGACGACATTTGTATGGCTCCGCCGGACGAGTTGAATTTGACCAAGTCCGAGCAACCCACTTTGGATGACCACGACTCCATCAAGAGCAAGGATGTCACGAGTTCCGACGACGCCAGCCCCGATGCCGATGCCCCCCCCTCCCCACACCCGATGATGCTCTTGGCCTCCGATGCCGACTCTCCGATCTCCGAGGCCGTGGCCCAAGACGATTCCCGTGCCGATGCCACCACCTCCGCACACCCGATGATGCTCTTGGCCTCCGATGCCGACTCTCCGATCTCCGAGGCCGTGGCCCAAGACGATTCCCGTGCCCATGACGCAGACACCGAACCCATCGTCCGTGAGGTAGCCGACGAGGCCATAATGTGTACTCCGCTAAACCCGGCGTTCCCACACCCTATAGCGAGGTATGGTTTCAAACCCGGTGTAAACATGGCGCTGTTTGTATATGTTCTTTAAAATACACAAGGTAAGCATGGCCATGTTCGTACGCGGTTTCGTGCAGACGCCGCCGCGGAGGTGTGGAGAACGGTCCACGCGCAAGGGACGCGCAAAAGAAGCCATGTGGTTGCAATCGTTGCGTGGAGAACAACATCACCAAGGAAGTGTCAACGAGAACCATCTACACACACAAAAGGCTTTACGGTTGGCATGTACCTCCACAACCGGATCCGGATGCCGTGCTTCCTCTTAGGCCGCCTACCCCACATGATTCTACCGAACCTACTTTGGAGACGGATGAAGAGATGGATGAATTCGGAGAGTAGGATTGGGGAGGGGGGTCTATAGGAGATGCCGATGGTCGCGGCATATCCCCGATCCCTCCAAGTTCCCCCTTCCCGTCTGAGCCAGCAGGTGAGAACCTATTGAACATGGCCATACCTGCCTTGTATAGCTTCAGGTAATTGGTGAACATGACCATGTGTGCCTAATACCTGCCCAACGTGCTCGTTGCAGTCGCCTCCCCAACTCGGCAAGAACGTGACGACACCGCCTGTTTTCACGTGAGCGTGACCTCCACACGCACGAACGGGGAGCTCCTCAAAATCGAGTATGAGTGGGAGAAGATGATGTATTTCCTCAACCACATCGAAGGCATTGACTTCGACGAGTACGAAGGGTGGATGAAACCCGGCAATTTCGACGATATGTCTCCGGAGGATGACGTGCACATCTCTCTTCATTGCGGCAACCAGTCATGGGATGTGGCATTTCCTATCGTGGAGTGCCTTGTGGGAGTGCGATCGCACCCAATGTTCATCCCCCATCGAGATGATGGCATGAGTGGTACCGCACACGAGGCGAATGACGAGGAGATGGATGTAATCAACGAGATACTAAAGAGCTTGGAGGAGATGGTAAAGGTGTGACCTGAAAATAACACAACAACCGTGGTGTCGCTTGCTGCTGCTGCACTTTGAGTTAATGTGGTTTCATCAGGTGAGGTTTAAGGTGAGGATATGCACTGGCTAATAAGGTACTGGGCAGACATGGTCATGTCTTGCCATTTCAAAATGTAAACAAGGCGAACATTGCCATGTTTGCACAGTTACGTGGCAATGTCCGTCCCATTTCTAAAGGTGGTGTCAGTTTCGCAGGATGCTTCTGGTAAGGAAAACCATGCCTTCATGCTCATGCTCGATCTCTTGGAATGGAACTTGGAGCATGGCCTTAGTCAAGGATCCTTTAACGACTTGTTGGAGATACTTCGTCTAAATTTGCCGAAGATGTTCCCGGAGGGCACTCTACCGAAGAACTACCAAGAGGCCATAGAACATCTATCCATGTATGGCTTGCCTTCTAAGTCGGTGGACATCTGTGTAAATGGATGTTGCAGATTCGACGGAGAGCACGCAATGTGCCGGACATGCTCGACGTGTGGCGCCGATAGATGGGCCCCGGAGATGCTCGAGAAGCCGTTGGCTGTGGGAGGACTGCTCCTCACAAGGCACTGTAACTACTGATGGGAGTCTTATATGGACTGCATATAATGACTAACTGCCTAGGTACTGCTAGGTCAGCTCTTTAGACATAGGACTGCTATGTCTAGACTTACTACATATATTTGCATGTAAGAATTAGGTATTATATTTTACTTTTGCCATGCGGCTGTTTTTACTCTAGAAATCTCAACTGTTTCTTTGGCCTTGGCCATTACTTATTCACTCAGCTCTCTGAGGTAATCCTAGTCAGCATGGCCAAGTCTCATCAACCTATCATATGCTTGTACTACATTATTATGCAGTATGATGTGCCAGTATTCTACATGTCACATTATTACACAGTACAGTGGTACTGTGTACTCCCATATAAGGGGGGTCTCTTCCTCAACAGGGGTCTCGGGCGCTAATGCCGTAAGGCGCGTATGACACTTCTGGCATGTATGACATTGCCGAGTCATCCGCGCATGACACCGTGTGTTGTCCTAGCACAACTCCCCCCCCCCTTCAGGTGGGAAGCGTCCTCGCTTGTGCTTAGATGCACAGTCGTTAGGCTGATTCGGAGCCCATGGCGTCCCACTCGCTGTCATCGGACATCACTGGTGGCGGCGTAGGGCTGTACTCCGGCATCAAGGTCACCGGCTCCTCGTCAGCTTCTTCCGGATTAGCGCAGACTCTTTCATCGTTGAGATCTGTCTCATTTTCATCTCTCCAAAGCAGCTCCGCTAGGTATTCACACACTGCTGCGATTGCCCCCACGGGTTGTTCCACCGGTAGAGAGCTGAATAATTGTTTAAGCAAGGCTGCGGGGATGCCATACACGTGCCATCCAGCTCCCATGCCTGGTCTAGGGTCGCCCGACTCTCTGCTGGCGGAGCCGCTCTGCGCCATCTTCTCGTGCCGCCCATAACGGCGTTTGAAGTCGCAGGGGTTTTCGGGGTCGCAAGACTTCAGGGTGGCGATAGGCGCGTTGGTCCAGAAGTGGGTGGGTTTCTTGTAGGGCATACCATACTTACAATACGTAGCCAGATGCGGAGGTGGCAACCCTTGCATGCATCGGCGAGTGTGTAACCCATGAGGAGCTCGGCCACGCGGGTTCTCGATGAAGTAGAAGTTCGGCTGGAGGTACTTGATGATCTCCAGCGTTCTCCGCACTTGTCTGTCAGCACCACGCAAGTTTCGTATCCCTACCGTTTTGGCTTGGCTATACTCCGTGCATGGAGGGCTCGCCCAAATGACGTCAAAGTGCTTGGGCGAGAACTGCCGATAGTCCCAGTGCAGGACGTTTTCGCAGTGAGTGGGCTTCGTTTCCATCGGTTCTGGATGTCCACCGAGACTACCTCACACCCAGGAAACTGCTTGCTGAACTGTCGTTCGACGGAGCCTGTGCCACAAAACAACACCAAGATCCGTATTGGGCGTCGAGACGGCTGTAGGCGTGCCGCTCCTCGACCAGGTCCGTGGGATGGCATGAAACTAGTGGACGACACCGTCGCGAATGTGCCCACCTCGTCGTCGGCTCGTTCTTCCGGGATCCACGCCATTCCGTCCGCCTGTAACTCTTCAGGATCCGTCAACCATATCGCTCCTGCTGACTCCTCGCGTTTGCGAGTGACTCTACTCTTTTCACGTTCTTGCCTCTTGGCCTCGACCTTCTCGAACTCCTGAAGAGCGCGGTTAGGTATCCCTTTTCGGCCAACTCCATCGAACTCGAGGTCCTCGCGAGTTTTCCATTCATTCTCGGAGCGCGGCATACCTACCCATTTGACCATGTACTCCGTCCATGTCCGCCCGCTACGTCTCCTCGTGCGTGACCTCTCAATGCACTCCACCGCCATCTCCTTACGACCGCTCACGTCCACAGGGGGAGGCGGAATCTCCGCACTCCTGTCCGCGAACTTGTCCTGGCCCGACTCCACTGGGGTGAGTCTATCCACGGTGAAGACGTCGTGCACCTTCCACTGTGGTGGTAGCTTCAGGCGGTAAGCCGCGGGGGCCCCTCGGTCCTCGGGGGCGAGCTCCATCTGCCGGTCGCTGTGGAAGGCCTCCAGCACCTCCATCGGGCCCAGGCGCTTCTTCAGCAACTTCGTGTGTAGGCCCCGATCCCCGGGCTGGGTGAGATGCGTGGCGTCCACCCACACCATGTCACCTATTGCGTACCGGCGAGCGCGATGGCGAGCATCATACTGGGCCACCTGCTGCTGCTGAGCTACCAGCAACCTATCGCGAGCAGTCTGCAACTGCTGAACAAACTGCCGGGCGGTCTCGTGGGCCGTGCCTTTCTTCACGACGTCCCCTCTCCCCCCCTTGGCGCGGCCCCTACGAGAGGCCAACGCAGCTTCTACGAAGAAGTCGAGCTGCGACGCTGGGGCATGCCCATAGCAAAGCTCGAAGGGTGTGAATCCAGTAACCGCGGACCTGGAGTCGTTACTGGCGTACTCCACCGGGGTGCACCACAAATCCCAGTCTGTCTGGTTTGCGTCAACGTAGGCGCGCAACATGCGCTCCACCGTGTGGTTTGTGTGCTCCGCTTGACCGTCCCCTTGTGGATGGTACGGCGTAGTGGAGGCCACCTGCACCCCCATAAGGCGATGCAACTCCATATGAAAGGCGTCACGGAAGCGAGAGTCCCTGTCACAAACGATCTTCATGGGAGCACCGTGCAGTCGCCAAACATGGTCGAAGTACATTCGTGCCACTTGCTCAGCGGAACTGTCAGAGTACAGCATGGGGACCACGTGCACCATCTTGGACAACTTGTCCGTGAACGTGGCGAAGGCGTCGTAGCCCCGCTCCGTGCGCGGCAGACCTGTGACGAAGTCAATGCTCACCACCTGCCACAGCCTGACCGGGACCTGGAGGGGGTTCAGCTGGCCATCCGGATAGCTGTTCCTCGGGCGGGTCTGCTGGCATATCAAGCACGAGCGGGTCCAGTCGGTGACGTCTTTGTTCATGCGGGGCCACCAGAACCGCCGCACTATCCGAGCGAGAGTCTTATCTCGCCCGGTGTGTCCCGCCGCGGGAGACTCGTGCGCTTCACGCATGACTATCTCCCGAAGGGGAGAGTCGGACGACAACACCAGCTGGTAGCGTCCCTCCGCGATGCGCCAGATCATGTCGTCAACCATACGGAAGGTGTCCGTGCGCTGGTGCGGGGCGGCTAAAAGCTCTTCCTTTAACATCGTGAGGTAAGGGCTACGTTCGTACTCCGCGCGTAGTGCTTTCACGAACTGGCATGCCTTCAGTGGTCCTTTGGTTGCGCGTGCCTTGGCCGCTGGCCCTGACGTGACCATAGGCTCGCTTGCACCTTGAGCGGCGGGCGCACGGGCACTCTTCGCTCGAGGCCGAGTCCGGCTGGCCGCTGGCGCCCACACCAGCAGCACGGGCCACCGCAGCGCTGGTCGGCCTCCATCTGGTGACTCAAACAAGCATGTAGGGTGACCCTTGGCATCCTTGAGGTCGAACACCTTGACCACGTGCAGGCCGTACTTGGGCTGGATAAGGGTGCGCCAGGACGCGTCATAGTCCGGCAGTAGGAACATCGCCGACGTGTTTTCTGGGTCGGCGCGCCACTCAGCCATAAAGTGGCGTAGGATCCTCTCAATGAGGTTGCTATCCTTGGTGTAGGGGGGGTTGCACCAGACGTGCTTTCCCCGCCATTGCTGCTTGAGGCACTCCGTCCAATAGGTGTCCACCTGGCGGTTGACGCCCATGGAGTCACAACACGCGTCCACGTCGAACGGGCCGTACTGCGCTGAGATCTCTTCGAACTTCTCCGTGTGCAACGTCTCAGCTGCGTCTCCCCACAGGTCGGGGGTTTCCACCCAGGTGAGCCCATTCAGATGAGTGAGCTCCCCAACGACCAACGGGGGGCTGACCGGAGGTACAGACTCGTCTTCAGAGTCGGAGTAATCAAACGTGGAGTCGAGCACCGAGATGGGGTCTTCAAGGGTCTTGACTTTAGCGGGCTCCTCGGACGGCTCTTCGTCGGTGTCGTCCTCGTCGATTGCACCGAATACTGAGGTGGGATCGGCGGGGGTTGAGCTCTCAGCCGACTCCCTTGGCACACTCTGACGAGGCTCGTCTGTGTCCCGGTCGACCACGCCCTTCTCCTTGAGCCCCTCCCTGGCGGATGACTGCTTGTAGTCTGGTCGTCTGGATTGGGCGTCCGGAACTACTAGGCATCGGCCAGGTACGTGCTCCATTTGGTGCACGCCCACTTCCACCAAGTCTTCATACCAGCGTGCCTGGCGTCGACTCAGCTCCCGAGCCGGCGCGAAGAGCCACTGCAAGGGTTTGTGGTCACCCATGAGTTTGAAGTCGGTGAATATAAGGTAATGCCTCCACGTCACTGTGGTGCAGTGGTGGATGGCGCACAGCTCCCGCTCCCCAGCGTGGTAGTTCTGCTCGGCCGAGGAGAATTGCCTGCTCTCGAAGGCCAACGGCTGAAGACCTCGTCCCAGGTCTTGCATCAGCACGCCTCCTAGTGCGACCGCACTCGCGTCGGTCTGCACGCAAAATGGGCGAGACCCATCGGCTGCTGAGCGCTGGTCCGGTAGGGCGAGGATTGGTGCTGAAATCAATGCTGACTTCAATCGTTGGAAGGCTTCTTTCTCCTCCTTGCCCCAAGTCCATGGCACTCCCATCTTCGTGAGGCGAGTGAGAGGGTGGGCAATGTGAGCGAAGGACTGGATGTACCGCCGGTAAAAGCCACACATTCCAAGGAATTGGCGCACGTGGGTGACAGTCTCGAGCTCCGGCCAGTCGCGAACCGAGGCAACTTTGTCGCGTTGGGGGCGACAACCTTCCTTACTGCACACATGGCCAAGGAAGCGTACTGCTCGCATGCACAACTTCAACTTGCTTCGCTTGAGGTATACTTTGTGCTGGCGACAGGCAGCTAATACAGCTCGTACATGGCCGACATGCTGCTCAGGTGTGTCACTGAAAATCATGATGTCGTCCACGAACACTCTGCAGAAGGGTAGGTGTCCGAGGTACTGCGTCATCATTCTTTGCCACGTGCTCGGTGAGTTGCTCAGTCCCATAGGCATGACCAGCCACTCATAAGCTCCGAAGTGGGTGGTCATGGCTGTCTTCTCGATGTCCTCCTGTTCCATGGGAACTTGCCAGAATCCCCACAAGGCGTCTGCAGTGGAGAAGACGGTTGCTCCTTGTAGGTCATCGAGGAGGGTTTGTACGTCAGGAAGAGGGTACTTGTCCTTGACCGTGATCTCATTTATCGACCTGTAGTCGATAACCAAGCGCAACTCCTTAGGGTTGCTCGGCTTCGGCACCATAAGTACCGGACAACCCCAGGGAGACGCCGATGGACGGATGTACCCCTTGGCCAACAGCTCGTCAAGTTGTGCACGAAGTTGCCGAAGCTCCTCTTGCGACAACTTGTAGTTACGCCGATGTAGCGGCTGCCCACTCCAGTCGGATCGCAAGCGAATGTTGTTCTTGTAGTCGCGGCTTTGGACGGAGTCAGGCAGCTCCGTACATATGACGTCCCTGAACTCCTCCTCAAGGTCGCGCAGCTGTTGCCATATCTCCGGGGACACTGTCTCGTCAATCTCGTCCGGCTCCTCCGCTTCCATGGCATGGGGCTTGGGCGGCGGTGACGGTGGTTCCTCGGCCACTGGAGCGGCCTGCTCTTGAGATAAACCTTCAGTATGGGGCTTCTCGTCGCTCCAGCGCACACGCTTGCGTCGCGGCCGACGTTCGCGGAGTAAGCGCCTTCCCTGCTCCAGCGCGGCTGCGGCTTCGGCATGCCAGGTGGGTGGTTTCCCTTGCGCGTGGTCGTCGATTGCTTGGGCACGTACGTGCTCAGGTAATAAAGCAAATGCTCCCAAAGCTTCGCGCTTGCTCTGGAAGAACCCCAGATGTAGGTTGTTGGATGGCGCATTGTCCGCCGGGGGGCCAACAGCACCCTCCAGCGCGACCACGTCAAAGTTTTGTGGGCGGGTGGACTCCACTGTTGCGTACACCTTATCCAAGTGGTCCTCGTCACTGGTGCCTGGGCTGGGCCGCACAGATTCCCGGAGGAGTAGAGCGTCCTCGGCTTCGGAGTCAGTGTCTGACGCGGACATCAGCGCAGGCGCGTCCGTCTCACCCAGATCCGCTTGGGAGGAGTCCATGGCGCCCGCGACTTGGGCGTCTTGCTGCTCAGAGCTAGACGTGGCGCGACGCTCGGACGAAGCGTCCCTGGGCTTGGCGTTGGTCTCGGCGTCGGTCTCTTCGTTACAGGCGACCGCCCCGAAGGTGCCGTCGGGTGCTAGGTACACCACGAAGGCACACTCATCCTTAGATTGGAGGGCTCGAAGGTCCTTGCGTACCCTTTTGGGGTCCAACAAGACTCCTTGTACCAGCGCCATGGCCTTATCCTTGGGTCTTGAGGGGTCTGGCGTTCCCGGAGAGCAGCCTGTAATGACCACTCTCTTGCTTCCAGAACCAAACCGGATGGAACCCCATCGGGAGTAATCCAGGGTGACTGGGGAGTGGGAGGCTAGCCAAGGTCCTCCAAGGATAATATCCACGCAAAGATCAATGGGCATCACTCTGAGCTCCAATTGCTTGACGTACAACCCCTTGGTGGTCTCTGCTTGCAGTCGAGGACGGACGCACGTGTTGACATCGTACGACGCGCCGTCAGCTACTCGCACTCGCATGGGGTTTTCGTGAGGTCGAGGCGTCAGGGAGGGAATGCTGCGTACAGTCTTGTCCGAGATAATGTTGGTGGAGCACCCACTGTCCACCAGCACCTTTACGCGACGACCGTTCACGTACGCCCAGAACAACAACAAGGTGGGGGCCTTGGAATTGTTGATCTGTCGAGGTGGCGCTCGCGATGTTGATACAGCCGCCAAGAGATCACTCCAGCCAGGGCTCATGTCCCCACTGTCGATGATGCTGTTGAGCTGGCATACGAAGGGGTCGTCCTTGGCATGAGGGTCGCCTAGGTCAGGAGGGTCGTCCATGTCAGAGTCCCATGGTAACTCGTAGGTGCCTGCATCGGCCAAGAGCCCTTGAGCGGTGGCTGTCTGCACCAGGTCCCTGGGTGGGTGATCAGGTGGGTACAAGGCCACTTGGATGACCTTGTCCTTCGCTGCTCGCGCCATATCATTCGTCGCCAAGTCACTTGCGTACTGGAGGAGTCCGTCTTCTACTTCCTCTTGCGCTTGTTCCTTGGCTAAGATGTGCAGTAGCTCTTCGTCTATAGGAGAGTCCCGCTCCAAATATGGGAGGCCACTGGCATAATCCCGCTTAAGCTTCTCTCGTTGGCGAACCTTCTCCAGCCCACTGAGCCACCTCCTCCTTGGTGCTCCTTCAGCTCGAGCTGCATGGGTCGGTGACAGCCATGGTCGGGGGCGGTCACTCCGTGTGGTTGAGGTTGCCTCGACAGTCGTGCTGTCGTTAGGTGAGGGCGTACGAGGTCGACGCCCAAGCTGGATGTCTTGACGTCGTCGTCGGTATTCTTGCAGCCTTTTAAGTTTGTTAAGGGCTGCGGGTAAGGGTGATCGAGCTCGAGCTTCTCGCTTGTTGGCGGTAACCGCGCTGTGCGTTGGTGACCGCGTGGGTCCTCGGCTGCTGCGTCGATGCCCGGCTCTCCAAAGCGGTGGGCTCGTGCTCCGCGGAGGTGTACGGGGCGGTGCAAGGTCCGTTTCCAGAGCCTTGATGGAGGACCTCAAGCCCCGTGTGCCCACTTTGGAGCGTAAAGCGCTCGTCCCTTGCCCTCGGACAGCTCGAAATTGCCAACCTTGCAATGGTTGGCCCGTTGGCTCCAAGTGCACGCGGTAGCTCTCGGTCACCTTCAGGGTACGTCGGTGCCGTTTCTCAACGTGCTGGGAGTCGTCTGAGAGGTCCTCGCTCGTACACACTGGAGACTTGGCTTCCTTGCGAAGGCGAGCTTCGACCACTTGACGCTCCGGCGCGGGAGGAGGGCTAGTCATCGCCCGCGAGGGTAGCATGTTGAGCTCATCGGAGTCTAGGTATCCTGTGCAAGGAGCACTCCGCCTTTGACGTCGACGGGCTCTTCTCCACTTCTCCCGCAACTGCTGCTCCGAGAGGTAGGAGGGGGGCTCATCGCGGGGATGTGGGGTTCCACAGCCCGAGCTCATTGGGACTTGGAGGGTACTCCGAGCTCGAGGGAGTCCTCCGCGGCAAAATCCATTAGTTCCTTTGGCAACACCGCGTTGAGCACGTCGCAGTATTCATCCGTTTCCACTTCGTGCATGACCATGTCCAAAGTTTCAGCCAGAAGTGCTTTGGCCCACTCCTTCTTACGAAGAGCAGCCTGTGGGCACTCTCGAGCATAGTGCTCTTTGCTTTGGCACAACCTGCAACCAGTGTACTCCGGGGAGCCCAGACGTTGCCCAGTAGGAGTTGCACCCGCGGGACGATCTTCGGCTAGAGCTAGTAGCTCCTCCGAGACCTCCACCGCTGCCAGTAGCTGCACTGGCGCTCTCCTACTCGTCGCGTTGTTCAAATGCAACTCCGCCTCAATGGCGTATTCCAGCGCTAGGCGTCGACTGGCTGGAAGGGCGCGGTCGAGGAGGATCAAGGGGGTCCCCTTCCGCTCTGCAATCTCGAACGCCTCCTTCCGTACCTCCGCGGATAAGCCCGAGAGGAAGACGTCCAGGAGGTCGGATTCCGGAACCGGTGTGGTGAGCTCGTGTGTCGCCAACATGGTCACTACGCGATGGGCTAGATGCAGTCCATCCCAAAACTCGCGCACTTTGCGCGGTGTCGCCATGCGTCCTTGAGTTTGGCGTACTCGGCGTAGGAACGAGCCCAAGGTGGCCATTTCACTCTTCAGCGGCACGATCAGCTTCGCCAGCGGCACAATGACCTTCTCAAGGTTCAACGACTTGTCCGCCTCGGCATCCAGGAGAACCCCTCGCAGCTCCGTTCCTTCGGAGCTAGGCGTAGGGAAGCAATGCTGGGTGATCTCCTTCAACAAGATATGCACCGAGAGAATCGGCTCTCCGAGCTCGAACGCTCCGTTGGGCACGTTGCACGGGGTGTTCATCGCGAGGAGCACCACTGGAAGGGCTAAGCACCTGTCGAACTCGTCTACGAACCGCAGCAGCGGGCCGAAGGGGTTCGTGGACCCCTCCAGCGGTGCTGAGTACAAGGACATGATGTCCTTCGCGGCCTTGAGGGCATACGAGTGCCTCGTGTACTCCTCTCGTTGCTGCCTGCCGTCGTTGTACGAGGACCTTCTGCTAGAGCCAAAGCTATAGAACGTCTCGTCATCAGGGTCGTCATCTCCTCCCCCTCCGCTGCCGCCACGACGCGCGTTGGACCCTCCAGGGTCTCGTGAGGGGCGGTCGCCATGTTCGTCAGGGTTAGGCTCGTTAGGCGGCCCATTCCCCCCCCCTTGGTGCCCACCAGGTCCCCCTTGGTCGTCATCGTCGTCATCGCCTCCGCCGTCGCCTCCGCCACCCCCGCCCACGATCGTGGACAGCGGCTTCGGGCTCACTGTGGGGAATTGATCGAATGCACCCGGCCAAACTCCTCGTGTGCAATAGATGCACAAGGGCACAAGTTGAGCGGCGACAGACATGTTTGACAGCGTCATCACGTCACAACTCCAGATGGCTACCGGAGGTTGCGGGCTGCGAGAACATCTTGAGCATGGGATGTTGGTGGTGCTGGACGCGACCTCGTCGTGCACGCTCTGGATCACTGCTGTGCCCAAGTGAGGTGGTCGAGGGAGTTGGGAAGCCGGTGCCTCCGAGATCGGTGGCCCGCTCCCTGACGCCAAGTCATGGTCTCGGTACTTTCTCGCCACATCGAAGAACATACGTTCCGCCTCGAGGTTGCCCGCGTGGCCACCTAACCGCTCCTCCACACGCGCCCGGATGGCAACGGCAGCGGGCGCGCTTATGGATCGCCAGTCCACCTTGGCCAGGCGGTCATGCACACTCGTGGGGGAAGATGCACGCGTGGAGGCGTCCTCCTCGAACGTCACGCCTTTGTGGCCCCGTACGTCAACAGTCGTGGCCGACGGGGGCACCATCAGAGCCTCGTGTTCAGCTTCTTGAGCGTCACTTGTGACGGTCGCATAGCTCGCGGGGGTATTAGGTGGTTGCCCTGGCCGTGAGTGCGCTCGTCCGTCAGCGGCTTCAAGTGCGGCCTGCACCACCATCTTGCTCTCCGCCACTTGTTGCTCCAGCAGTCGTTGATCTCGAGCTGCTTGGTCAAGTTGTTGGCGTTGCTCTTCCGCGGCGCGCTGCATTTCTCGAAGTTGTTGATGATGACGTGCAGCTTCCTCCGCCTGCGATGCTACCGCTTGTTCATGCTGATGTGAGACAGCGTCCGCGGCATGCTGCATGCGCGCTATCTGCTCCTCAGCCGATTCGAGAGCGGCTTGTCGCGCTTCTTGGCACACCTTGGTGCGGAGCTCCTGCTGCATCCGAGTTGCTTCCTCCACGGCATTGTGCATGTCCATGCGCAACGCTGTGAGCTGCGCTTGGTGCGCAGTGGCCGCATCTAACGCGACTCGTTCGGACTCCTCTTGCAGCTCTCGTAGTTGCCGCTCGTGTCGCGTGGCTTGAGCTTGGCGCCGCCGTTGGCGTCCACCCTTTTGCCGAGAGCTCCTAGATGAAGAGGTGTGCGAGGCGTCAGAGGAGAGCGCTTCAGTAGAAGATGTTTGACACGATGAAAGTGTGGACTTCTCCTCACTGGACGTAGAGGTGGAGTCGTACATCAGTTTACCTTCGTCACTGCGACGTCGAGCCTTGGCGAGCTTGCGCTTGGCCAACTTCTGCCGCTTCCGCTCCTGCTTCGCCACCTCCTTCTTGTGGGCTAACTCCGTCAAAGCCTGGACACGTACAGCACGTTCTCGTTGTGTGGGTCGTGGGGCAGATGAAGCTTTTGATCGAGGTGGTTGTGGGGCGGAGTCAGCGGAATGAACGTCTTCCTCATCGATCGTGGAGTCATCTTCAGACGACAAGACGCCATAGGGGTTGCGGCTGGGTACAGATTGTACGCCATGCTGTTGAACACTTGCTCCCAAAGTGGTTGTACGCCTTAGAGTCTTTATCACCTCCTCGACGCTCACTCCCAACCGCACCAGCCTTGCAGGCCGGTTGGCTGGGATGGTCGTGACGAGTGGTCGTGCAGAGTGGAGGTGATGATAATGGTGGCTTGCTGAGGTAACATGCGACAGAAGGAGTCCACGAGATGGGATCACGCGTTGCTCTCCACTCTTCGTTCTCAGCTGCACCTCCCATGTGATTGCAGCAATGGAGTCTTCTTGGCCACACAGGCGGCGAAGATGTCTACGCAAGGTCGCCCATTGCTTCGGGGTCACGTCAGGCGTGTCCGTCAGAGCTGACCACTCGTGGAGGACTTCGCGCTTCACATGTTGTTCACGCTGGCCCGCAAAGGTGGTGCACTTGGAAGCGAAGTCCACGGTAGCCTTCCACGCTTTCATACACTTCCTCACGTAGAACTCGGACCGGGCGATGTTGCACACCGTGATTTCGAGAGTGATCTCTTTTACACGACGTTGTTCTTCTCGCCATGCACTCAAGAGCCGGGACGCCAATCGTGAACTTGCGTGTCCAGCAAAATCTTGCTTTTTGCGTTGGACCTGATTCTTGCGGTGAGCTCGCTCGTGCCATGCTGTAAGGGAAACACGCATGCGTGCGAGACGGGCACGTAGGCGCCATGTCGTAAGTGCAGATGAAACACGCCCGCTGAGCACTCGTGCTGTCCAAGTACTCCACCAATTACGCAACGCACATACAGCTAGAATATCCACCGCTACAGCTTGGCGTGCCAGCCTGACGCTCCACTCGTTCACGCTTGACAAACCGCGCTCGCCACTTGGAGGTGCACTTTCACGCCTAGGCGTAAATATGTTGCTCTCATGAGTCAGGTTTTCAACGTGATGCTCTGGTGCTAGAGGCAAATGGTCAACTACAGCTTCGCTATGAGGAGATGATCTCAAATTATGAGCGGTGGCTATAGCGACCGTGTT